>JBBPMT010000948.1:0-10397 GCA_038090455.1 Garcileccinum viscosum | reverse complement strand
GGCTGACGCGGACGAACTGCAAATCAAAATGGCGCAGGGTGCAAAGCCTGGTGAAGGTGGTGAGCTGCCAGGTCACAAGGTTTCGGTTTCAATTGCTCGCACGCGCCACTCGACTGCCGGTGTTGGTTTAATCTCGCCGCCTCCGCATCATGATATATACTCCATCGAGGATCTTAAGCAGCTCATTTACGACCTGAAGTGCTCGAATCCTCGCGCGCGCGTTTCGGTAAAGCTCGTCTCGGAAGTTGGCGTGGGTATCGTTGCCAGTGGCGTCGCAAAGGCCAAAGCAGACCACATTCTAATCTCTGGTCACGATGGTGGTACCGGCGCCTCTCGCTGGACCGGCATCAAGTACGCTGGTTTACCTTGGGAACTTGGCCTTGCAGAAACACACCAGACTCTCGTTTTGAACGACCTCCGGGGCCGTGTCACTGTTCAGACAGACGGACAAATTCGAACTGGTCGTGATATAGCAATTGCTTGCCTGCTTGGTGCAGAGGAGTGGGGCTTTGCTACTACACCTCTCATTGCGATGGGATGCATAATGATGCGCAAGTGTCACTGTAAGTCTATCCTTTTGATTTCCGAGATCCACAGCCAACATTCGTTTTCAGTGAACACGTGTCCTGTTGGGATCGCCACTCAGGATCCTCAACTTCGGGCCAAGTTCGCCGGTCAACCCGAGCAGGTCATCAACTTCTTCTACTACCTGGCTGAAGATCTTCGTGCAATCATGGCGCAGCTCGGGTTCCGTACTATTAACGAGATGGTTGGGCGTGCTGATATGCTAAAGATCGACGAAAAACTCCGCACTACTAAGACCGCTCACCTGGATCTCTCCGCTGTACTTAAACCTGCATGGCAGATGCGTCCTGGCGCAGCCACGTACCGTGTCCGTCAGCAAGACCACAAACTTTACGTCCGTCTTGATAACAAGTTCATCGACGAATCAGAGCCCGCACTCGCCCGGGGTCTCCCTGTCCACATTGAGTGCGAGGTGACGAATACCGATCGCGCTCTCGGAACTTCTCTGTCCCATCGCGTGTCCAAGCTGTATGGTGAAGATGGGTTGCCCAAGGATACTATCCACATTCGCATGCGCGGTTCCGCTGGTCAATCCTGCGGCGCATTCCTCGCTCCAGGGATCACGATCGAGTTGGAAGGTGACGCTAACGATTACGTTGGAAAAGGCCTGTCGGGAGGACGCCTTATCGTATACCCACCAAAGCAGTCGACATTCAAAGCAGAAGAGAACATCATCATTGGCAACGTTTGCTTGTACGGTGCGACGTCAGGAGAAGCATTCATTCGGGGTATCGCTGCGGAGCGTTTCGCTGTTCGGAACTCTGGCGCAAACGCCGTCGTCGAAGGAACTGGGGACCATGGCTGCGAGTATATGACTGGCGGGCGGGTCGTGGTTCTTGGTACCCCCGGCCGCAACTTTGCAGCAGGAATGAGCGGAGGGATAGCTTACGTTCTTGACACAGCCCACACGTTCGCCTCCAAAGTCAACATGGAGATGGTGGAACTCGGCAAAGTTACCGATCCCAAAGAAATCGCCGCACTTCGTAGCCTTATCGAGGATCACCGTCACTACACTGGTTCTGAGGTCGCCAACCGCGTTCTGAACGATTTCCATCATCTCCTTCCCCTGTTCGTGCGGGTCATGCCTCTGGATTACAAGCGTGTCCTGGAAGAGCAAGCTGCGAAAGAGAAGGAGGAAAGGATGCGCTCGAACGCTATTGATCTCGTTCCTTCCCGAACAGCTAGCCAAGTCGACCTCGCTTCGGAGGGTCTGGAAGATATTTTACTCCCCAAAGAGCCTAATCCCAACGTTTCCAACCCCTACAAACGCCATGAGCCCACCGTCGGTGATATCGAGGATTCCCTCGTTGACGAATCGACTACCAAACGGCGACTTCATAAATTGGATAAGGCTCGCGGTTTTATGAAGTACCAGCGACTCAACGAGGTCTACAGGCCTCCCCGCAAGCGTGTCAAGGACTGGAAGGAGATCTCTGCCCGGCTTACGGAAAGCGAACTCAAGTATCAATCTGCCCGATGCATGGATTGTGGTGTTCCATTTTGCCAATCAGACACAGGATGCCCCATTTCCAATATCATTCCAAAGTGGAACGATCTAGTCTTTAAGGGTCAATGGAGAGATGCACTGAATCGGCTCCTTATGACGAACAACTTCCCCGAGTTCACGGGACGCGTGTGTCCTGCCCCATGTGAGGGTGCATGTGTTTTAGGGATCAATGAACAACCTGTTGGTATCAAGAGCATCGAATGTGCCATTATCGATAAGGTGAGTCTGCCTCGCCCATTGTTGGTTTCTTTCCTTCCTAATTGCAATCCAGGGCTTCGAGATGGGTTGGATGGCCCCTGACCCACCAGCGTTCCGCACAGGCAAGAAAATCGCCGTCATCGGATCTGGCCCCGCCGGCCTTGCTTGCGCTGACCAGCTGAACAAGGCTGGTCATTTCGTTAGCGTATATGACCGCAACGACCGTATGGGTGGACTTTTGATGTATGGCATCCCCAAGTAGGTGTTTTTTCATCTCACACACTGTTGCGGCGCTGAGTTGCGTTCAGTATGAAACTTGATAAGGCTATTGTTCAGCGGCGGCTGGACCTCATGGCTGCAGAGGGTATTGTAAGTCCCCCGAATACAGCTTCGATTTCGTTCTCGCTGATGGCCGTGTTAGACGTTTGTGCCAAATGCTCATGTCGGTGTCAATATCGACGCGGTTGCCTTGCGCGAAGAGAACGACGCTGTCATCATTTGCACGGGCGCAACCTGGCCACGGGATCTGAAGATCCCTAACCGAAACGTCGACGGTATCCATTTCGCCATGGAATTCCTTCAGGTGTGTTGGTTCCTGTTCTGATAGATTGTTTGGTTATTGATTGCTCTTTTCAAGCTAAATACGAAATCACTTTTGGACTCTGAGTTGCAAAATGGGGCGTACATTGATGCCAGAGGGAAAGATGTGATCGTGATCGGCGGGGGTGACACCGGAAATGACTGTATTGGTACAGCCATGCGTCATGGTGCAAAGTCCGTTACAAACTTTGAGTTGCTGCCCCAGCCACCGGGCTCGCGGGGAAGGGACAATCCATGGCCGCAATGGCCTCGGTAAGTCGCACTGGCTCTCTAGCTATCATGTGAAGCTCAACCGTACGTGTGCGATGCAGGATATTCAGGACTGATTACGGGCATACTGAAGTTGCAGCCCATTTCGGCAATGGTAGGGAATATGTGACAATCCATATCCGTTACTGAGATTGTCTGTAGATCCACGCGAATACAGTATTTCTACCAAAGAGTTCCTGGTGGACGAGAGCGGCAAGTTGACAGGGTTGAACACTGGTGCGTGATTTGAGTAGATATCTGGCCCGCCGTCCTGACGACCGCCTCAGTACGGGTCGAGTGGACCAAGGATTCTGGAGGTCGCTGGAAGATGGAGGAAGTTCCTGGATCCGAGAAGTTCTTCCCAGCCCAGCTGGTATTCCTTGCTCTCGGCTTCTTGGGGCCTCAGAGCGAAGTTATCAGCGCGCTTGGTGTGAAGCAGGACGGACGCTCGAACATCCAGACCCCCAACAAGGTGTGTCTGCGATCAGCCGTACGCAGCATCCACTGAAGAGAGTTGACGTTTCTCCCTTAGAAGTACGTGACGAATATCGATGGTGTGTTTGCTGCTGGGGATTGTCGCCGTGGACAGTCTCTGATCGTTTGGGGTATCAAGTAAGTGGTTCTGCGTGTGATAGTACAGGATACTGACGAATCACTATCTCTTATCTCTAGCGAGGGGCGTGGTGCGGCCGCTGAAGTGGATGCTTGGCTCAGCAATGGGTCTACGCGGCTGCCAAGCGCCGGCGGTTTCAAAGCCAGGGCAAGTGTACACGAGACTGGACGTCGTAATCTCAGCTGATAGTTCAGGAACAGACGTTCGTACCACCTCCGAGCAAGTTGCCTGACGGATCCAGGGTCGAAGCGTAAACGACGACTGTGAGATGGTGCAGTCCGAATCAGAGCATGAGGGCCAGCGTTATTTAAATTGGGGTATGCTAGTTCTCAGTTGGATCATGGCGTTTGCAGGGGTATGCGGTTGGGTTGTTTGTACTACTTGTATTGCAGTCTGACAAAAGAGGTCGGGCTATTAGTGTTTCTCATATAGTAGAATTGTTTTGGGAATACAACAGCAGTGCGAGCCAAGTGCAACGAGATGAACATTATCGATGACGCACAAAAAATATGGTATGTCTGAGAGCACAACTATATCATGATTTTCTATCCCTCGTAAATACGGACGAAACCTTTCCCCCAATTTTGCATAACAGCGGAGCCGCCCTCTGTTGGTTGAGTAAAGGCGACCTGGCCTTTGGTGGGATCAAGCGGACATCCATGTATGAAGGTGGCGGCGGCGGCGGAGAGCAAGCGGGATGCGATGCCCTGGCGTCGATGTGCCGAGGGGACGAAGAGGCGGGGTATCCCAAGCGGAGTGGGTAACGGGGTAGGGTGACAAAACAGACCGGAGCTTGGATCGACTGCGACGAGAGGCTGGGAGGGGGCTTGCGTGACTTGCGCGTCTGATGATAAGGGGGCGGCGATTGCCATGGCGGTGGAGATGCGCTGGGCGATAACGCAGCCGACGATCTTCTCGCGATGGGTAGTAGATGCGGTTTGGAGAAGAAAGAGGTATGCCTTGGAGCACCCGAGGACGGACTTGGTCAGGGGAGGAGACGCCAGGGTCAGGTTGATGGTTTCAAGGAGATGGGCGAGCTGGAATTTCGATGATCAATACAGATAAGCAGACGGCGTGGAGGAAACGGAAACCTTTGTTCCAATTTTCCCGCTTACGGACGCGGGAAAGGAGATGATGCGGCCCGTCGCGCCGTGCTTGAGCTTGACGGCCGTGGCGATCTCGAGGACGCCGGCCTTGTGGGCCTCGCGCTCCTCTTCCTTGCCCCACTCCATGCCTCTTTGCACGCGGGCGCAGTGCGATCGATGGAGGGCCTCGTCGTCGGGCGCGCCCTTGGTGTAGGAAAGGCTGCATTGAGTACATGTCCTGAGGACGGATGTTTCCAAGGCAAAGTGAAGCTGTGTGAGGGCGGCTGGTTTGGAGACGAGACGTCTGGACTTCTTCTTCCTGGTCCCTGTGGTGCGTGTCATAGGATCATGTGATGACTAAACGGACAAAGTGACCCGGTGCATCATGTCAAATAGTTGTTCGGCTCATGCACGAGTTTGGTCAGGTCCCACACTGGCTCTCTCCGTGACTTTTACCATTCCTTTTTTCTTGTTCCATTCCATCTCGACATGTCTGACAACTCCCCACACATTCCTTACGATCCCCTCCCCCTCACCCAAGATCCCCGCAGCTCGGACTATCACGAGCCTGCCTCTCCTCTGTCCCCCAACGTAGACACTCCCCCCGTAGAGCTCGCCACCTTTCCAGAGGGCGTCTCCCAGTCCCCGACGCCCCCTCGTTTTCTGCCCGCAGCACGCTTCTCTGGATTGGGTGCTGACAACCGCGATTCCTACTTATCGCAGAACACTTTCCAGACAGCCCCCTCCGCCCAAACTTCCTCCGTCTATGCCCTTCAGCCAGGGACTCCCCCTCCTGATTTCGTTGCCTACCGTGATGACCCTGCCGTAGATCCCGCCGTAGATTCCACCCCTCCGGCTGACACTCCCCGCTACTTGGAGGAGAAACGTGCCACCTATGCCTCCCCTCGTTCCAAGTCGAGGCGCACCTTTCTCATCCTCGGAGCCATTGCTGCGGCGATTATCGTTATAGTTGCCGTTATTGTTCCCGTCTACTTCACCGTCATCAAGCCAAAGTCGTCCCACAACAACGCTGCCGCAAAAGCCACCGGTACTACAGCTCCTGGAAGTTCCGGTGGTAACCCCAGCGCTTCTCTGGTGACGGGAGGCAATGGCTCCACCATCACTACCGAGAATGGGACCACGTTCACCTACATCAATCCCTTTGGCGGTACATGGTATTGGGACCCAAGCGATCCATTCAACAACAACGCCCAAGCAAACTCGTGGACGCCTCCTCTCAACCAGACGTTCAAGTTCGGTACCGATAGGATCTTTGGGTCTGTCGTCTCTGATTATCCTCATTTTCAACCGTCTGATGAAGGTCTCCTAGCGTCAATCTCGGCGGCTGGCTGACTACCGAACCAGTAAGTGTCGATGGTTCCGGTGGAATTCTCAGCTAACCTGTCTTCTATAGTTCATGCAAGTCTATCTTGGCGGATTTGATTCACCTTTTTCACAACTGACACTTTTCTACATAGTGCCCCTGCGCTTTTTGAAAAATATCAAAGTACCACCCCCCAGGCTGTTGACGAATGGACTTTGAGTGAAGCCATGGCAGCTGATACTGCCAACGGTGGTCTCAGTCAGTTGGAGACTCACTATCAGACCTTCATCGTGAGTCATCTCTTCCATAATGGCTTCCATCATGCTCATCATCTTTGAATAGACCGAACAGGATTTTGCCGAAATCGCAGGTGCTGGCCTCAACTTCGTAAGAATCCCTCTTCCGTATTGGGCCATCGAGACGCGCGCTGGCGAACCCTTCCTCGCAAAGACTTCTTGGACGTAAGTTCCGTAAATTGACCGCGCGCTGCTCTTGTTCTGACACATCAAAGTTATTTTCTCAAGGCAATTCAGTGGGCTCGTAAATATGGTATTCGCATCAACCTCGACCTTCACGCCCTCCCTGGTAGCCAAAATGGTTGGAACCACTCCGGCAAGCTTGGTTCCGTAAATGTACTCTACGGTCCCATGGGATTCGCTAATGCCCAACGTTCCTTGGATTATATCCGGATAATCTCTGAGTTCATCTCCCAGCCCGAATACCGTGACGTTGTGGTTATGTTCGGGATCACCAACGAACCTCAAGGAACTGAGGTAGGCCAAAATGTATTGTCTAGCTAGTCAGTATAGTGCTTCATCGAGAGTTCTGAGGTTGCTCGACTGACTATTATTTGTAGCTATCTTCAGGCGTACCAATACGTTCGAACGGCATCCGGCACAGGGGAAGGAAATGGACCCTATGTGTCCTTCCACGACGGCTTCTTATCGCTCTCAGAATGGGCTGGTTTCTTGCCTAATGCGGACCGCATCGCTCTCGATGAGCATCCTTACATTTGTTTCGGCGAACAGTCTGCAGCCCCGATGTCATCGTACGCACAGACTCCTTGCGATACTTGGTCTTCGAGCTTCAATACCTCGATGGGTGCATTCGGCCTGACGACTGCAGGCGAATTTAGCAATGCTGTCACGGACTGCGGCTTGTGGGTCAATGGCGTGGGTCTTGGCACGCGTTACGAGGGGAATTATACCGGTGGCGGGTCTGCCATTGGCAGTTGCACTCCTTGGAACGACTGGCAGAGTTGGAACACCACGATGAAAACGGACATTATGAACTTTGCATTGGCAAGCATGGATGCTCTCCAGGTACGTGTTTTCTTCTTGTGCCCGAAAGACTCCGTGATGAGCGCCCATCACAGAATTGGTTTTTCTGGACGTGGAAGATTGGTGCTTCTTCAGTTAGTGGCGTCGTCGAATCGCCGCAATGGTCATATTCCCTTGGATTGCAAAATGGTTGGATGCCCACCGACCCTCGCACAGCCTCAGGAGTGTGCGCAGACAAGGGTATATGGAGTCCTCCACTACAGCCCTGGCAGACAGGAGGAACGGGTGCTGGACAAATCCCGGCTTCCGTGAGTGCGGAGTACGCCTGGCCGCCTGCCTCTATCAGCAATGGGGGCGCGGTGACTAAATTGCCTTCATACACACCTACGGGTACTATTGCCACATTGCCACCGCCCACCTTTACCAGCTCTGGCAAGTCTGTAAACGCTGGAAATGGATGGAACAATCCGTCGGACAATGCGGGCGAGATGGTTGGCATCCCGACATGCAGTTATCTGGATCCTTGGGTTGGGAGTGCGACACCGCCTTCGCCCCTATGCAGCAGTGGCGTCACCCAAACCCCTGCCATCGCTAAGCGGACCCCTTCCCCACGATTGTCATGATTTCAGAGATTTTTCGTACGTGGATTCTTCTTACGTCTGAACATTTCCTCTGCGTAGATTTCATCGGGTATTCGGAGCTTCCGTTCTGTGGATTTTTCTTTTTTATATGTCATTACCTTGTCCTTCACTTTTTCTCCTTCCCTACCTTGGCGTGATACATACCACACGGACTGCCGGACTAATTACCTCCCTCGATTTGATTTCCTCGTACACCGGCGCGTGATATCCAAGATTTAATGCAAGGAATACATGTTCAACCACAATCAGGCAATAAGACGAGAGGTGAGATGGACGAGTGACGAATCGACGGCCGCCAGTGATCGAGTATCCGGTACCCAGTGTTCTTCGTTTGCATGATGTGGAGATCCTCGAGGTGTTTTTGCCGACCGAACCTCTTTTCAAAATAGTGCATTTGCTTTCACCCTCTTTCTGAGTCGCACGAACGATGGATAGAATCATGAGCCCCTATTCCCGTGCCTAGGTGAGCCTGGACATGGAAGTCCGAACGTGAGGGATGATGCCGTTTCGCGGACGTGTTTGGTTGGCTTCTTCCCCTCGTTCCTTGGACTTACACACGTCGCCTCAACATGCAAGAAAAAGAAGGGGGTGTTCAGAGGTGCGTGTAACGTGCCGCGAACTGTAACGCGATCTCAGACGAGGAGAAACTCGACACTCGGCAGTTCATGACCATGATCATGTTCGCCTTTGTCACGCAATTCGCATTCACATTCATGTTTGCATTTTTTATATTAGCTACATCATCGTAGCTTATCCCCACTGGGCGTGATGAACAGTGTGAGAGAAAGAAGACACGTCAGACGTGCTTTCTCACGTTGAAGCTGGCACGTTTGGGGCAGTGTATGCTGCCATAAAGGCGTTGTAACCGTTCAGAACCTCGTGTAGATCCGGGGGAAAACCAGTCCCCATACATATCTGGTCAGTGGAGATTGCATCAACTTCCGGTCGCATCGCAGATTTGAATATCGAAATCGCTCACTCCGATCACGGGCGGTGATATGATGATAGGTTGAACTAGAATAGGTATGGCTTGGACGGTACAACATGACGTAGCAAATATATTGCTCAGAATGCGAACGAATACGAGCATGATCAAGTTCTCATGCCACATGACGTGACAGCACTGCTGCCCAAACGAACTAACAATACAATGGGGTGAAACGTCCGATCAATGCCGAGGCGTCGTGGTACACATTAAAGAGCGTCGGTGTCGCCATAACATGGGGATAATGATAATAATGTGCTTCGTAAAAACGGTGGTCATCGATCCGGATCTGAAGGGGAAACATGCCCTCGGGGCATTAGACCAGCTATTGGGTTACTAAAGACCCGTCTTTGTCCAGGCCCGCGTCGAGCGGCGCGCTTGATGGCAGATTGTGAAATTTTGGCACACGACCACACCGTGTCTTCCGGAGATTCAGATGTGCAGTCCTCTTGAATTTGTAGTGACACATGACGGCGTGGCCGGGGTGTCGATGGGTTATATACAGAATATTTTCGTGGGGATTTGAGTTGTGAAATATCGGCGGGCAGACAAGCATGGTGCGACGATAGTGATGGTGGGAAACCAGACTGGACTTTGGCCGAAAATCGAGATTTCATGGAGAGAGAGCTGAGTGTGGACCCGCACAGCGTTTTCAGGTCACTTGAGCTCCGGGGTAAAGTGTCTACCAGAGTACGTAATGAAGAGCGGGGAGATAAATGGGAAAGGGATGATGATGGCGTGGGATCGGAAAGGATTCCGAATTCATACGAAGCCTAGAGAGCTCGTTGAATAACAAGTCGAAGCGACTAGGAAATCGTGCACATACCTTTGAGGGCTCAAGCGAGAAGGTAGAGGCGAAGTGCACCGGCCCGGGATCACCGTCACGGAAAGCACGGCGGAGGTCTCTGACCCCAGCAACGCGCCTTAATTTCGATGTTCGTGTTGCAGACGAAGATGGGACAGCTACGTGAGGCTCATCCTCGTCTTCATCCTCGTCTTTAGCATCCTCCGAAGTTGCAGGGATGGTCATAATTATGGCTGCGGTGCGAGCGCGAAGTCTCTTTATGCGCTGCGCGGTCATCTGACCAGGCTCGCGTAGTGGGTAGAGAAAGGAGTGACGCGACTCGGATTCCAATGATACGTGATTGTCATCAGTAGAGAGCTGGGTCGTGGATCTCGTGTCAGAAAGACGAGGGGAGAGGAGGGTAGCAGACGACGAGTTATATTGATTCAGGTCGCTGTCGAGAGCGATCTCAGAAAGTGCATCTAGACGATCGGAATCGTCGGAATCATCTTTGAAGGAGGTGGAGGTGGAGGTGGGAAGGATGGG
>JBBPMT010000946.1:0-10413 GCA_038090455.1 Garcileccinum viscosum | reverse complement strand
CTAGCTAAGGAACATATACCATCGTGCTATGGGTATTTATAGGAAGGGGTGCGCTGCACAGACCAAGCTATATAGTAGCAGTGAACGAGAGAAAGACAAGAAAGGGAAGATAGGGATGGAATGCAATGGAATTGCATGGAAGGAGGTGAGTCATCTGCAGTAAAGATGAGTCAGAAGCTGCGGAAGGCTATGTATACACGATAAGAAGAGAAGACGAAAAGACGATAAGAAGAAGTTAGTCTGAGGATGGAGGAAGGTTGAAGAGAAGGGATCCATCAGCCGAGAGGAAAAGAGATAAGGTAACGTGATAGAAGGAAAAGGGGTGGGACAAAGAGACGGTACATCCCTCCGGGACGATGTCAACTGTAACATTATCCCGTTCATACCTTGGAGACTCCAACTCCAATATAACCCTAAGTCGAATGTCCGCCCGAATTGTGTTCAATGGCATTGTCAACGTCGCGGTCCTCCTCGTTGGATGGTTCTCTACCGAAGGCACAATCGGCCTCGAGATGTCCAACGGTCTTGCACAACTGACAGAAGTGGATATTGGGACAGGAGTGAGCTGGGTGTCCCCGTCTATTGCAAAGGCAGCATCGATAAGCCACGCATTGAATGTAAGCGTGATCTGGGCTGGCACAGACAGGACAAGGAGGTCCAGGGGTTGTCTCAGTAGTAGGTGAATTTCCACGATCATTCCGCATTGCATCAGAGAAATAAGGAAGGGGAACAGGGACGGGTTGTTCAACAACAATTGGGGAATGAGTAGTTCCACTTGGGCGAGGATAGGGCTGTCCCGGGAGAGACGGATGGGAGGCGACAAGTCGATGGCAACTGAGGGATGGAGAGGCAGGCGAAGAGCGAGAGGCCCTAGAGGAGGTGGGGCTCGAGCAGGGCAAAGTCGGTTCCAAAATGACTGGGATGAGAGAGAGGGCAGGGGTCCCCCGATGAGGGGGAGCGGTCCGAAAGGGCTGACTGACCAGGGGAGGAGCGTTCTCATTGGTCTCGAATGGAGAAGGGAAAGGAGAAGAGTGTTCCCGAGTGATGTTGGCATAACGGCATTGTTGTTGCTCAGTGAGAGATTCCCAATGAGGACGGAGGACGTTCCAGAGGCGAGAGGGGTGGAGTGAAGCAACTGCATCAGAAAACCCCGAGTCAACTAAGATGGAGAGGGTATTGGTATGAAGGTCCGTTAGTCCTTGAAGAAAAGCGGCATGGAGCGTAGAAGAAGAGGAAGAATGAGAAATAGAATGGTAAGTACGAAGGCGAAGGTAAGTGTGGTAAAGGCGAATCCCATTATACATGGAGGCGTGTGGAACCGAAGAAGAAAACACAGTCTGTTCCAGAGTAAAAAGAAGTTCAGGAGTTTCAAGAACAGTGGAAAAAAGGGCATCGCGGATGTATGCAGGGAAAAGATTCAGGATGATGGGGAGGTTGGGATAAAGGAGGCCTAAGGTGCGAGAATAGGAGGAAGGAGGTGTGTTATGACGAGGGGATCGGTGAGGCATGTTACTAGGGGAAGTCTTTGGGATGACGAGTTTTATATGCGGAGAGGAGGGAGGCGGTGTTAGACAAGTTCCGTTCCGGTTCCCAGGTATTTTCCAAAGAAGGCCAACCCTTCCATGACACGAGGTATTGGCGGCGGCCACGTATTCCTCTGTGTGAGAGAATTTGTTCTACTTCATATTCTTCTTCTCCGTCAATTTGATCGGGGGGAGGAGATAGGAAGTTCGGGCTGTGTTCCGCAGTCTCCCGATAGGACAATAGCTTGGAAGCGTGGAATGTGTCATTGATGCACCATGTGGGAGGGAGTTTGAGCCGGTAAGATACGGGGGATAAGACCTGGGAAATTTCAAATGGTCCTTCTCGCCTAGGAGAGAGTTTTCTAGAAGGGTAACGAAGGTGGAGGTTTTTATTATCAAGCCAGACCTTATCTCCGACTTTCCAGGGGGTAAAGCAGGACGAGATGCATTCTTTCATGAGGCGTTGGGCGCGTTCATGAGCATCAAGGGCTTCTTTCCTTGCTTCGGATAAGAGGGATAGGCGAAATTCGAGATCGGGGAGGAATGTTTTGCTGATGGGGGGATAAGCACGAGGTTCATAACCGAGGATTAAGGAAAAGGGGGTTTTACCCATGACGGAATGAACAGAGGAGTTGTGGCAGAATTCTGCCATGGGAAGGAGGTCGGCCCATACATCAGACTTTCCTTCACAGAAGATGCGGAGATAGGTTTCCAATTCCTGGTTGACCCGTTCAGTTTCTCCATCTGTTTGGGGATGATAAGTGGAGGAGAGAGCGAGGTCATACTTCAGGAGGCAAGCCAGTTCTTGAGCGAAGGCTGAAGCGAATTGAGGGCCACGATCAGAGATGCAACGATCATGAAGGCCAAAGCGAGGGAAAATGTGTTTGAAAAAGAGGAGGGCAACATCGGCGGCGGAGGAGGTTTTGAGACAAGGAAGGAAAATTGCCCCCTTAGTAAGCCCATGGTTGACCACGACCAGAATAGAATCAAAACCAGAAGAAAGAGGAAGATCGGTGATAAAATCCATAGAAATTTGCTGAAACGGGTGAGTGGCCAAAGAGGACAGCAGAAAAAGAGGAGGAGCAGAAGGATGAGTATTAACCTTGGAGGCCTGACAAGTGGCACACCCAAGAACAAAGCGACGAACAAAAGTAGAAAGGCCAGGCCACCAATAGTCACGAGCAACAAGGTTCTGGGTGCGAAGAATACCACCATGACCTCCAGAGGGAGATTTATGGCAGGAACGAACAATATCACGACGAAGCAGTTCAGGAACAAAAAGACGATGACGAAAGTATAAAAGACCATCCGAAAACTCCCAATCATTGCGAGACACACAAGGGAGGAGAGAAGTGCCCTCGTTGAGAGCAGAAAGGGCAGCGGAAGCGAAGGGATCAGAAGATGTAAGAGAAGAAAGTTTAGTAGTGATAGCGGCATCAAGAGTACGAACAAAAAGGGTGTCCAGAAGAAGGGTGACATCGGCGTTGTCGGAAGAGGTGTCTACGTCATTGTGACGAGAGAGTGCATCAGCGGGAGCCATGGCAGAAGCGGGGAGGTGGTGAAAGGTCAAGTCGAAATCTTGGAGGAAGAATTGCCAACGAGCATGACAACGAGAGAGTTTACGGAGTTGGCAGAAGTAGGTCAAGTTCTTATGGTCGGTGAGGATAGTGATGGGAAGGCCCGTGCCTTGGAGGTAGTGGCGCCATTCCTCAAGAGCGTGGATGACCGCAAGAAGTTCCCAGTCATAGATGTCATAGTTCTGTTCAGCAGGGGAGAAGGTTCGGGATAAGTAGGCGCAGAGATGAAGGTCACCATTTCCATCAGGTTGCATGAGGACTGTGCCGGAGGTGGTGAGAGAGGCGTCAGTCATGACAGTGAAGGGGCGAGTGACATCGGGCATGGCAAGAACAGGTTTGGCAAGGAAGGTGGATTGGAGTGTTCGGAAGGCAGTTTCGCAAGAAGGGGACCAATCCCAAGACATATCTTTCCTAGTAAGATTGAGAAGAGGGCGAGCGATAGTGGAGAAGTTGGGGATGAATTTGCGATAGAAATTGCAGAAGCCGATGAAGGAACGGACGGCTTTGACAGAGCGAGGGGGAGACCAAGTCTCAATGGCAGAGAGTTTCGTGGGGTCCATCTGGAGCGATCCAGCTTTGATGACGAGGCCAAGGAATTCCACCTCAGGTGCGGTGAAAACACACTTGTCTAGTTTGAAATAGAGTTTATGTTCTCGGCCACGTTGAAGAACCTTTTGAATAAGAACCCAATGTTGGGATAGATCGTCATTATGAATCAAAAAATCATCCATATAGATGATAAGCCATCCTTCAGCAATATAATCGCCAAAGATGTGTTGCATAAGTGCCTGGAAAGTGGGGGGAGCATTACAGAAACCAAAGAACATGACGTTAGGTTCAAAAAGGCCTTCAGGGGTGATGAAGGCAGCCTTCCAGCGATCTTCGGGACGGATGAGAACATTATTGTATCCCCAATGGATGTCAAGCTTAGTGAAAATGGTGGATGGGCGAAGTTGATCTACAAGGTCAGAGATGCGGGGGAGTGGGTAAGCATTCTTCACTGTGTGTTCATTAAGGTATCGATAGTCTTGGCAGGGATAGAGGGAACCATCCTTCTTGGGTACGAAGAAGAAGGGAGAGGCTTGAGGGGATTTTGACGGAGAGATCTTTCTGGAGGCGAGGTTTTCAGCAATGAACTCCTTGCATGCTTCTCGTTCCTTTGGGTTGAGGGGGTATACCTTAGCTACCTTGGGGACAAAGGAATCCTTGAGTTCTATGGCATGATCGAACGGTCGGGATGGAGGGAGTATCCCATCGGGAGGTTTCGCGAAGATGTCGGTGAAAGAGGCGAGTTCAGGAGGGAGGATAACTTTTTCTTTCTCTTGAGCTATGGTGAGCTCAGTGGCGATGGTAGTCTTTCGAATTGAGAGGGTGGAGTCGGAGAGATAATGGACCAAATATCGCTGAGAGAGTGCAGCTGGGTCATCCTGTTGGAGAGAAGGAGAGTGATCAGGAATGGAAACGACACCCGTTCCCCAGTTAATGTTGGGATTGGCGTCCTGTAACCAGGGTAGGCCCAAGATAACCGCCTCTTTTCCGCAGTTGATCACAAAGAAATCTCGAAGTTCTTTATTCTCTCCAATTCGCAGAAGGAGGGTCGTCTTTAGGCGAATGACACCGCTTTGGTTGGGGGTTCCATCAACGTTAGATACAGTGAGCGGTTTGGGGATCTTAGAGGTAGGGAAGCAATGAGTTTGGACTAAAGAGCGATCAATGAAGTTGCCAGTGGCCCCACTATTGATCAGGGCAGAGGAGTCAACGATTTGTGCACTGGTTTTTGCCAACAGAGATATGGGAATTCGAATTGATTTGGCATGAGGCGTAGTACAAAATACAGGCGCAAGACGATGAGGAGAAGTAGACGTCATACTAGTTCTCCTTTTCAAAAATCCTCTCTATCTTCAGAGGTTTTGGCAGTGGTGGTGGCAATGGAAACTTCAGGGGATTCCTCCAAAGGCTCCTCTTTGAAAACAGTGCGGAGTACCTTAAGGATTTCTTCCTTTGAAATGTTCCGATCCGCAACGATCTGGTTAACATATTTTCCAAGAGCAGAGGGAGCCTTAGGATGAGGGATGAAACGAGAAGGGTTGGAGGAGGAAGACGAAGAGGTGGACGGTGGAGAATTATGGTTGCTAGCATGACAACCAACTTTGTGACAAACAAAACAGTGATTCTGTCTTAGGTGGCGAGCCCTGTCAACAGGGGAAAGGCGAACAGCATCAACGTCCATAGCATTGGGGTCCCTAGCAGGGCGAGAGCTGTTGAAGTATCCTCCACGACCAGAGGTAATATCGGCGATGTGCCGCTGCTGAGCATGGTACTTAGCTGCTTGTTCGATTCAATCTTTTGCTGTGGTGGGCTGAGTCTGTTGGGAGAGGATCATGACAATGAGTTTGGGATCCATTCCCGAGGCAAGATGTTCAAGGAGGGTGGGCTCATCGGTGATGTTGGCCCATTGGGCGAGGAGACGGAACTCTGCGACGTATTGTTGAAATCTGCTATCCTTATTGCGGGTATCCTGGCGAAGGGCAAGAAGCTTTCGGTGAGCTTCCGAGGCGATGTTGAAAGGATAAAAGGTGGCGATAAAGTCTTTTTCCAAACTGGCAAATGTCTTATTGGCAGCAGGGATGGCACCGTCGTTTATCTTGGCGTACCAACCCTCTGCAAAGGGAATACTGTTCCCCTTGGTCATCTTATTGAGAAGGACTAGGACCTTCACTGCGTCGTCTGCATACACAGCAGCGTTCATCGTGAAATAGGCCTTCATGGCCTGCATCCAGTGGTTGGCATCTTTTGTTTCTCCCGAAAATGCGTCAGGGAGACCAGCTTTTAGCTCAGTGGCGGGGGGCATGTTGGTAGTAGGTGGGGGCAGCAGGGAAGCGGCAGGGGCACTAGGGGGCAGAGGGGCAGGTGGCAGTCCAAAGGCAGCTCTGCTAGAAGCGACAATCTGTTCTTCTGCTTCTTCAGCAGTAGGACCTCGGTGAACTGGGATGGCAGAGAAAGATCCTGTAGGGGTAGAAGGACCTTCCAAGTCGGAGGAGGGAGGACGAAAGCCGCGATGAGGGGTGGAGGGCGAAATGTTGGGCGGTCTGCTTAAGGAGCAGGAGGCGGAGGAAGAGCTAGTTCTTTTGTTACGCTGGGTGTCGAGTAATACTACAAGTCAAAGCGAGAATCTCACGAAGAGTCCGTCAAGCTTTGCTTGGTCGAAGAAGGGGTCTCTCTATCTTGAGTGCGCACACCAAGAGCTCGAGGCAGCAAGTAATCGACACTGAATTGCATAGAACTAGCTAAAGAACATATACTATCGTGCTACGGGTATTTATAGGAAGGGGTGCACTGCATGGACCAAGCTATATAGTAGCAGTGAACGAGAGAAAGACAAGAAAGGGAAGATAGGGATGGAATGCAATGGAATTGCATGGAAGGAGGTGAGTCATCCGCAGTAAAGATGAGTCAGAAGCTGCAGAAGGCTATGTATACACGATAAGAAGAGAAGACAATAAGACAATAAGACAATAAGAAGAAGTTAGTCCAAGGATGGAGGAAGGTTGAAGAGAAGGGATCCATTGGCCGAGAGGAAAAGAGATAAGGTAATGTGATAGAAGGAAAAGGGGTGGGACAAAGAGACAGTACATCCCTCCGGGACGATATCAACTGTAACACTACCTGTTCTCCAAGCTCATGCATTTGAGGATTTCTTAAAACAAATTCTCAAAAGACATTTCAACTCATACCACACTATTCCAATAGTGCAAGGCAGCCAGTCTCTCCATTCCTTCAGAATTGAAGGCAATGATTCTTCTTTTCCATTTTTCTTCTTCTTTCAACTCAATGATATCAACAATGATTCAAATAATAAAAGAATCAGATTTTATGTTAGATGCAATATTTCCAAAAGTATCCATGGAAGTCACCACTCAACATTCTGGTCTCATGACCAAGTCACTTGCTACATAGATCTCCATGCCACCAGCTTCTTCCTCCCACAGTGCTAACCACACTTTCACCATTCACCAAGGCCTTGGCCCTCAACATCCCTGGTCTAACAACCAGAGTAACCAAAACAAGCCAGAGAACAATGGTCATCAGGCAAACATGTTTGGTAACTGTGGTGGAAACAGAGGAGAAGCTTCTCATGGCAGTCATGGTGGTTTCTCCAAATAGGGAAAATACAACTTTGACAACTTCCAGAAGCATCAAGAGAGGATGAACAACAAAGGAAAGGGATGGGCAAATGTTTCTAAAGGATTTGCCAATATGGCATCCATTGAGGAGGAGTCCATGGTATTTGATCCCAATGTACAGTATGTATGACTAACTCCTTTGATCTCTAGCAGAACCAAGATTTCATCATGCAATATGACAAGTACCAGAATGACTACATAGTCACCTATGCCAATAAAGAAGACAACAGGACCACAATATCCTTTACTTAGTGCTTTAAGGTCCAGTCTTAAGACCACCCAAAAACTGGGACTGGACCGAAACCAAACCACCTAAGACCAAGACTGAAGGTCCAGTCCTAGACCAGTTTTTTCCAGTCTTGGTTCAGTTTTTTTAATTTTGAGATTTCAGAAAAACCAGTTTAAACCAGTTAAGACTGGTCTTTCCAGTAGCCCCTATGTAGCACCCTTAACGCCCTATATTTCCCCATATCTCCAAATATTTACAAGATTTTAGCTAATGTATTCAAATTTCTACAAATAAATCTAAGTTGGAAGGAGGGAAAACTTGAGATTGGCCATACCTCAGCTGTGTATGGGCTGATTAATGAGATCCATGACTCAGATAAAAGCTATTACCATGTATTACATCCAGTACAGCCACTGTTAAGCATGATTCCCACATCCTGATTATTCTGAGATCAATATTTCTATCTACTTTGATCTATTTATAGAACTTGGATATGTGCAGGGTAAAGCAGCACAGCATAGTTCTATGGTAGAGGAAGTAATCTCTAGTAGAGAACTTACTAGGAATATAGAGTGGCTAAAAGATAGCTTGATGTTATGTAAGAAGTATTGGAAATACTTCTTATAAGTGGTAATAAGATAGGAAGATTGTTATCATTCAGGATCTGATCAAACCCTATTTATACTACTTTACATCAGATTATGTAAGGTATAACAGATAAGGAATAACCAATAGTGTTATTCTCTCTTATCAGTATGAATCAGCTATCTACTGCAGATGAATAATACTATCAGTAATAGCCAATGGGATAAATAGCTCTTATCTACAATGTCATAAATGAGTCATATGAGAAATGTCATATGGAACGATCTAGAAAGATGAATAAGAATAGACCGTTCCAGATCTTGAATCTAAGTATGGAGATAACTATGTTATTCAAATAATTAGATTCTCAACACTCCTCCTCATTGATACTTATGTGAATCATGATGGATATCCTTTGAGGCCTATGCGTGAACATCCTTTACTGAAGTTATTGTAATCAAGGTTCTTGATAAAGATGTCTGCCTTTTGATTTTGTGTGGGAACATAGAAGAGTTTGATTGTCTTTAATTCTTGAACTGCTTCTCGTATGTAATGAAAACATATGCTGATATGTTTCAATCTTCCTTCTTGAGCAGGATTTCCTGCTAAGAATATTGCTCCTTGATTATTGCAATTAAGGGGAATAGGATATTTGACAGGATTTCCAATTTCAAGGAGAAGATTTCTGATACATGCTATTTGTTGAGCTGTTCTTGAAGCAGCCATGTATTCTGCTTTGGTAGATGACATAGCAATCACTTTTTGTCATTCACTAGACCAGGAGACAATAGCATCTGCAAGTTCTATTGAATATCCAGTAGTGGAGCATCTTGTTTTGGTATCTCCTGCCCAGTCTGTATTGCAATATGCCAATAGTGTAGAATTCTTTGACAGTCCATTATAGAGAATAGACACATCTTTGGTATAGGTGAGATATTGAACTATGTAGAGAGCTCGATTGAGATGGTCTTCTGATGGATTAGCTGAGTATTGTGACATTTTGATGACAGAAAAGGCTAAATCAGGTCTTGTGCTGAGCATGATGTAAAGAAGAGAGCCAATAACTGATTAATAGCATTGTTTCCTTTTTGGATCTTCTTTTCCTTCAAATTTGGAAGGGTTGTATCCTGATGGAAGTGGTGTTCAAGCATATTTTGCATTTTCTAGCTGGAAACATTTGATTACTTTCTCAGCATAAGAGATCTGATCTAATCTCAGAGTTCATTTAGAGTGATCTCTGGTAATTTTCATTCCCAAGTATTCTTTGGCATCACCAAGCACTCTGGATTCCCATGTATCCATAAAAGTCTTCATGTGTTTGAGGAGTAGCTTCTTGTTACTACCTATAAAAAGAGCATCATCCACATAAACAACAAAGATGATCTTTTCTTTTCTGATATATTTGATTAGTGTTTTAAGGTCCGGTCTGGTCCGGTCTTTTGCCCACATTTGGAAAGACCGGACCATAACTGGTCCTGGGAATTTCCTGATATGGAAAAAACCGGACCAAAACTGATAAAAACCAATAAAATCGGTCTTTATTGGTCTTTTGGTCGGTTATAACCGGTCTGTAACTGATCAGACCATGCCTGGAAAATACTACCAATTCTCAGCTTTCGCTCCATATTTTATTTATGTAAATCGGTTCACACGTGATCGAGATATGATCAAAATAAGAGTGGATGATCAAATGGATCAAAGTAGATAGAAATATCGATCTTGGAATAATCAGGACATGGGAATTGCGCTTAACAGTGGCTGTACCTGATGTAGTACATGGTAATAGCTTTTATCTGAGTCATGGATCTCATTAATTTAATCAGCCCATACACAGCCGAGGTATGGCCAGTCTCAAGTTTTCCCTCCTTCCAACTTAGATTTATTTGTAGAAATTTGAATAAATTAGCTAAAATCTTGTAAATATTTGGAGATATGGGGGAATATAGGGCGTTAAGGGTGCTACATAGGGGCTACCGGAAAGACCGGTCTTAACTGGTTTAAACCAGTTTTTCTGAAATCTCGAAATCAAAAAGACCAAACTGAGACCGGAAAAAACTGGTCTAGGACTGGACCTTCGGTCTCAGTCTTAGGCGGTTTGGTTTCAGTCTGGTCCTAGTTTTTGGGTGGTCTTAAGACCGGACCTTAAAACACTATATTTGATGTAAACACCAGCATCGGAGGTAGTTCATTTGAATCCCATTTTGAGTAGGGATTTATGTAAAGCTTGATTCCATTTAAGGGCGGCTTGTTTTAGGCCATAAATAGCTTTATGTAGTTGACAAACTTTGTTCTCTTTGCCTTTTTTGATGAAACCT
>JBBPMT010000945.1:0-10441 GCA_038090455.1 Garcileccinum viscosum | reverse complement strand
ATATGGATGCCGTGAACGAACACGCAGCTGTAAATGATCTTTTCATTGTATTTTCTCTTTTTTTCTATTTTTGACAAATTCTTACAAATTCTTTATCTTCTTTGATGACAGCTCCCACAGTTTTCAATCAATATGCAAATCTACCATGTTTGCTAGCCTACCAACCAATTTGTCATGTCAAAAGAAGCACTCCAAAGAATCAAAGTTATGCATGGAAGCTCAAACTACTCAAAATGGGTAGTGGATCTGAGAGGTCCCTTAAATATGCTGAATTCTTGGAGTCTTGTAACAGGTGTGCTTACCTACATGCACATGGATACTTCTGAAATAACCAATTAAAGTGGAAATAGTTCAATGCCAAAGTTAATGGTTTCCTGGAGACCATCATGTCTTTAGAGTTAAAATTCCAAGTTAGTTGGAATTATGATACAAACAACACTTCCCTTTTCTACACCACATAGGAACTTTTCAAAACTTTTTTTGGTCACAAAAGAATACCCAGCTAGTACTACCTCTTCTTTAAGCTTCTATATTCCAAAATCTCTTCTTGCAAATTTTTAGAAGACATTTTCATCTATACTGCCCTGTTTCAACAATGCAAGGCTGCAGGACTTTCCATCCCCTTGCAGCTCAAAGCCATGATCCTCCTTTCCTACCTTCTTTCTTCTTTCAACACTATGATATTGGCAACAATTCAAACTACTAAAGAAGCCAATTTTATCCTGGATACAATATGTTCAAAAGTATCCATGGAAGTTATGACCCAATGATCTAGTCTCATGACCAAATCACTTGCAGCATGAATCTTTGCACCTCCTTCCTCTTCCTACAGTGCTAATTGCACTTCCACCATTCATCAAGGCCCTGGCCCTCAATGTCCCTGGTTTAATAACCAGAGTAACCCAAACAAGCCAGAGAACAATGGGCATCAACAAAATTCATTTGGTAACTGCAGTGGAAATCAAGGAGGAGTTTCTTGTGGCAGTCATGGTGGTTTCTCCAAAATGGGGAAAATATACCTTTGATAACTTCCAGAAGCATCAAGAAATGAAGAACAATAAGAATAAAGGACAGGCAAACATTTCCAAAGAATTTACCAATATGTGGCTTCCATTGAGGAGGAGTCCATGATATTCAATTCCAATACTAAAATGGATGTTACTAATTTCCTTGAATCTCAGCAGAACAATGATTCCATTATGCAATATGACAAGTACCAGGATGACTACATAGTCACCTATGCCAATGAAGAGGACAATGGAACCACTATATCCTTTACTGATTGTAAGATCAAGACTGTGGTACCTAAGTTCCTTTATCTAAACAGTCTGGATTTGGCTAACATTTCATCCTTCAAGAACAATGGCATGAACATTGCCAGTCTCAGTCAGTTACTTTCATCTCCAATACCTTGTAAAGTTAATACTTACAAGAGACAAAAGCAGGATCTAGCCTCTAGGCTATATCAAATCCTGCACAAATAGAGAGAAGAGAAGAAATCCAAAGTAGGTTACTTTGGAGATAATTGGAGGTACAAAGATGGTACATGGATTCATAGGATAGACTCCAGAGATTTTGTCACAAAGACTGCTTACATATCTAATTATGATGACTGGAGGGACTATGGTGATTATGATATGATCAATGATGATTACTGTGACTGTTATCATGTTGGATCTAAGAATCAGAGTTCCAGTCTCAAGACTAAGTCCATCAATGATATTTGGCTTGTAGATTCAGGATGTTCTGATCACATATTACCTTTTTCATCTGACTTTATCCAACTTGGGTCAGATACCAAATATTGCCATATTGATCACAGTAATACTATGACCATGACTGGTCCTGGAACTATCCTTCTACTTTTCCTGAATCAAAAAGAACCCATTACATTATGTGGATGTTGATTCACCTCTGATGCCACTTATAGATTGTTTTCTACAAACTTGATTGCCAAACATGGATATACCACTAACATTAGTGAGAAACAAATAAATTTTAGACAAACAAGGTTATGAAGTAATACAGGCCACTGCCTTCTTATCACATGATATTCTTCATAGATTTCAGGCATATTTGCTCACTTCTGGGGGGATTTACACCTTGTCAAATATCCCTTCATTAGACCTTTGGCATCTTCACCTTGATCATTGCTCCTTAAATGCCTTATGACACCTACATCATTCTTGCAAGGATGCTCCTAAATTGGCCATTAAACCTTTTGATTCTCCATGTTCTCAATGATTACAAGGAAAAGCTACCAAGCAACCTTTATGTCCTTCTGATAAGCATGCTTCTCATGTCCTTGCTTTGGTCCACACAGACTTAGTTGAACTTCCCACAAAATCATGTTATTATGCCAAATGGATTCTTACATTTATTGATGATTGCTCTGGCCACACCTTCTTAGCTTTTCTCCATCAAAAATCCAAAACTCCTTTCCACTTTTGTGAGTCAGTGTTGATGGTGGAATTGCTTTCTGGCCTTTCTCTTACCTCTGTCCATTCAGACCATGGGAGGGAATCCATTAATTAGGATTCACAGTGGGTCTTTGCATCCAGAGGTATCTTTCATCAGACATCTGTTCCTCACCTTCCACAACAAAATGGACAAGCAGAGAGATTCAATCAGACCTTATTGGAAAAGAGCAATGCATGCCATATTCATGCCTGCATGCCTGAATCATTCTGGCAAGATGTGTGTAGCTATGCAACTCATCTATACAATGCTCAACCAAACAAACACTTAAAGAATCCAAATGGAGAATCATGGTTAACTCCTTTTGAAATCTTCCATGGAAAGAAACTGGATATTTTCTACTTCCAAGTATTCAGCTGTAGAGCTTATGTCTTTATTCCCAAAGACCAATGAAAGAACAAACTAGCATCAAAAGCAGAATCAATGATATTCATTGAATATGAACAAGGTTCAAAAGCATGGAAATTCTTTTGTCCTATCCACAAATGAACTTACATTTCATCAATGGCAACTTTTGATGAAGGGATATTTTCTTATTGTTTTAAGTGACTTGCTCCAATAGACAAACTTTTCTCTATTCCAGGATCTTCAAGAGAAGATTACCAAATCAATAATCTTCTACAAAATGAAACTTCACAACCAAGTAATCACATATATGTAAAAGTTCCAACTAATCAACAACCCATTGAGAATCTTTCATATCCTCCAACTCCACAAATTCCCAGAACACCTTTTGAGTTATGGGACTTTGATCACCTATGTGATCCTGATGACTTACCTTCCATTGAAGATGAGAGAGAATCTTTTCTACCACATCAAAGTCCACTCCATCCACCAAGAAAATGCCTCTCTTCTGAAACTCATTTCTGCTTTTCTCCTGACAGAAGACATCAACATAAAAAATGCAGATATGAAGAAGAAGAAGAAGTTCTCATATCTACACAACCCTGGTTAGCTCCAGGAAGAACATCCAATCAATCTCTACATGAGTTTAGAACTATGCCTCATCAATATTGTCAAAATTGGACTCTTCTTGAAGAACCATCAACACATATAAGAACTTCAGCACAGGTACCAAAATCTCATGTGATACCTGATAATATCTACAGTGACAAAACACCATTAGAAATCAAACATTTCCTTCTCCCTTCAAGAAGAGATACACAAATGGAGACAATTCAGAAGGAGTCTTCTCAACAAGAAATTCCCATAGAACATCAAGATGTTTCTATGAGATCAAATAAAGAAGATGTTAATGACATATATGAACAAGAACCTCCCATACAAGCTTTTTCACATGCTTGGATGAGATACTATATGTCACACACCACCACTGTTGGTGTCACACCAGTTCATTACTGAGATATCAAAAAGTTCTCACAAAAAGAACAGAAAGAATGGCAAGATGCCATGAAGGAAGAAAAGAAATGACTCTATGACTGAAGAGTATGGAAATTAGTTGATCTCCCAAAAGGTCAGAAATCCATAGCAAAAAGATGGATTTATGCAACCAAAAGTGACAGTCAAAGAAAAGCTTGATTTATTGCAAAAGATTTCACACAGGTTTACAGAATAGATTTCAAAGAAAAATTTTCTCCTGTTGCTCACTTTGAAACAGTCAGAATACTCTCAGTGTTGGCTGCACTAGAAAACTGGGAAATTTAAGCACTAGATGTCAAGACAGCATTCCTCTTTGGGGAACTTGACAGCAATAAGGAGCTCTATATGGTTCAACCAGAAAGTTTCATCAAAAAAGGCAAAAAAAACAAAGTTTGTTGATTTCATAAAGCTATATATGGCTTAAAACAAGCTGCCCTCAAATGGAATCAGGCTTTACATAAATCCCTTCTCAATATGGGATTTATATGCACTATGTCTGATGCTGGCATTTACATCAAGTACATTGGAAAAGAAAAGATCATCTTTGTAGTCAATGTTGATGATGCTTTTTTTATGGATAGTAATAAAAAGCTACTCCTCAAACATATCAAGATCTTTATGGATAAATGGAAATCCAGTATTCTATGTGACACAAAAGAATATCTAGAAATGACCATTACCAGAGATTACTATAAATGCACTCTGAGATTAGATCAGATTTCCTATGCTGAGAAAGTCATTAAGTGTTTCCAGCTAGAGAATGCCAAATATACTAGAACACCACTTCCTTTAGGTTATAATTCTTTCAAATTTGAAGGAAAAGAAGATCCAAAACATAAACAATGATATCAATCTGTTATTGGCTCTCTCCTATACATCATGTTAGGAACTAGACCAGACCTCACATATGCTGTAATCAAAATGTCACAATACTTGTCAAATCCATCAGAAGACCATCTAAATTAAGCACTTTACATTGTTTAATATCTTGCTTATACTAAAAACATGTCCATTGTCTATAATGGATTATTGAAGAACTCCACTCCATCAGCATACTGTAATACAGACTGGGCTGGAGATACAGAGACTAGATGATCAACTACTGCCAGTGGATATTCAATAGAACTTGCAGATACAATTGTCTCCTGATCTAGTGAACAACAAAAAGTGATTGCTATATCATCAACCAAAGCAGAATACATGGCTGCTTCTAGAGCTGCACAACAAATTGCTTGGATATGAAATCTTCTTTTTGAAATCAGAAATGAAGTTAAATACCCAATACCAATACCCTTGAATTGTGATAATCAAGGAGCGATATTTTTAGCTTTAAATCCTGCTCAAGAAGGAAGATTGAAGCATATTGGCATATGATATCATTACATACAAGAAGCAGTTCAAGAATTCAAAGCAATTGAACTCTTCTATGTTTTCACACAAGATCAAAAGGCAGATATATTTATGAAAAATCTTTCATTCAATAATTTCCAAAAAGAATATCTTTACCTTGGTCTCTCTGGATATCCTTCATAGATTCCACATAAGTATTAATAAGAAGGAGTATTGAGAATCTAATTATTTAGCTATGCCTATACTTAGATTCTAGACTATACTATTCTATTCTTATTCATCATTCTAGAATAATCTATATGACATCTCTCTTATGACTTATCTATGACATCATAGATAAGAGCTATTTATCCCATTGGCTATTACTCATAGAAGTACTCATCTGCAGTAGATAGCTGACTCATATAGATGAGAGAGATTTATGCCATTAGCTCTTCCTTATCTGTTATACATTACCTAATACTATATAAAATAGTATAAATAGAGTCTGATCAGATCCTGAATTAATAGGTCTTCTATCACTTTCATAAGTGTTCTAAGAATACCTTTTATTATCCAGCAAGTTATCTGTCACCCACTCTAACTTCCTAGTAAGTTTCCTACTAGAGATATTATACTTTCTCTACCATAGAACTTACTGCTGCT
The DNA here is from genome assembly GCA_038090455.1 of Garcileccinum viscosum. Taxonomy (NCBI): domain Eukaryota; kingdom Fungi; phylum Basidiomycota; class Agaricomycetes; order Boletales; family Boletaceae; genus Garcileccinum; species Garcileccinum viscosum. Next base: position 4,588 of record JBBPMT010000945.1, on the reverse strand, counting down.
CTGTATTACATGGTCCAAGTTCTATATGCTTTCTCTGAGTAAATGGTGGGTTGTACTGTGATAATTCTCTTTTTCTTTGCAATTGAGTTTATTGGATCCAATGTAGATATATCTAGTATCATAGATAGCAGTCAATGTACTGCAATGATAGTTGTCAAATAACTTACTCATCTGTCCCTTTTTTAACAAATGGAGTAGGTGAATGAACTCTCTTGTATGTAGTGTTCTGGTTCAAGATGAGCATATGCACTTTCATTGACTCTGCTGGTTCTGCAATGCAAATGTGATAGAAAGGCATTGACTATGGACCAATCAGTACAAGGATACAAACAATGAATGTCATGGTACATACCTGCTGAGCCTTTGGCAAAGAGGACATGCTGGGTGGGATGTTGCCTTTTTGCACCACAAGCCTGAGTGTCTCCAGCCCAGGCCTAGGGTGTGGCAGACTAGCACAGGTTAGAGTGCAGGCAAGGCTTCCTGCTGCATAAGATTTTAACTAAAAAGATTTGATTGAAATGTGTGTAAAGCATATAAAAAAAAGCACCCACTGCTTTGTCTGCAACACATGGCACCTTCAAGTCCATGGTTTCTCTTGGAGCTGGAGAAGATTGAGTCTTGAGTGGGTCAAACTGAGCTGCTTTCATAGCTTGGTCCTGCTTTCAGACACACTCCTCACACTGCTTGGCTTTGACCAAGATCTCTTATTCTTAAGCAGTTTTTTTTGGTTTGTGATCCTCTATATATTGTACCACAGCAAGTCTAAATCAGTACTACAACATGGTCAACAATTCATTTACATACCTTGCATAGCCTGAAGCTTTGCTGATGAATGATGAACATGGTCATCAGGTGCAGACTTGGACAGAGATCATTACATCTGCAGGAACTTTTGGCATAATGAATGACTGAAATCAAGAGAATGGTTAGTGATACTAGGTGAAACGGAAATTAACAAGTGTGAAATGAAAGGTTATACTCAGTCAACAGCCATAGAAGAATCAGTCCTGCTTAAATATATTAGCTATCAGTACATGACAGAGCCCTAAATCATGATGCATACTAACCATCCAGGGCAGCAACCATGGGGACCTGGTAGTAAAGGATCCAGTTCTAGAAGAAGGGTCAGGTTAGACCACAGTGAAGAGTAGTAGTCACAGGGACCTGGTGGTAGAGGATCCAGCTTGAACTTGACCAAAGGTCAAGCAACTATGTAGACCATATGGGGCAGCAATGATCATGGATTCAAGACTGAAGTCTTATAGTGAATTGAATCACATGGAGTTTTTGAAAAAAAGGAAAATGGAGATGTACCAAATTGTATAGATCAGTTGTCTTGACATTGACATTGCAGCAAGATTGAGCAATAGCTTACAGTATTTTCTTGCCATTGGTGTCAACAAACCAATGCCAAGCCATGCCTATCAGTGACAACATACCTGAAACTACTGCAAATGGGCCTTTCCAACTGCTGGAGGGGTGTGTCAGCACATTGGACATTTCATATTATGCCATGAGCAGTGAAAAACTGAGATATAACAATTTGTGTGACATGTTGCCAGCAACACTGGAAATCTGGATCACAACTCAGATTGTGGACATGAAGATGTCAATCATGAAGATATTGAAATACCTGGTGTTGATCTTGATGTCAAAGAACCTGGTGCCTACTATGAAAATGAGCATGAGTGTGAGCAAACTCAGATCATTGAGAAAGAATACAACACCTACTTTTCTTGTCTTACACAGGAATTTTTGGAGAAGCCAGCTATGGATGTTATTGGTTGTGAGCAGACACTATTTAAATGGATGAAATATTATCAAGAAGTAACTGGAGGTGGACCATATGCTTTGTTTGCTGATCAGGAGGAATGGGCACTTGCTCAATGGCTGATGAAAAATATAAACCAGCATGCCATAGAAGAATTTATAAAGTTACTTGTCATGAGTTTCTAGTCATCATGCCAGTGGAATATATTAGCAATAACATATCTCAGAAAGGCAAAAAGATCAAATGTGGCCATCCTACCACAATAACCATACATTCTTGAAGCTTGTGGACAAACTATCCACAGGACCTGAATGGTCCTGCAAGCTTGTCTGCATCCATGGCAATCTTAGCCCACTTGATGAAAATGATGCAATGATTGAGAACATGAAAATGGCAACACTGAGGAGCTTGAGCTTTGGATGTGCAATCCAGTGGACTGCATTTGAGAGTTAATGGGAAATCCTGCATTTAATAGAAGCATGGCTTATGCACCCAAAAAAGTTTTTACTGATAGCAAGGGGAAAACTTGTTGATATGATGAAATACTGCTGACTGGTGGTGGGATACACAGGTGAGTAATCTGATCATTTGACATTGATGCACACCTGAAAATCACTCAGATACAGTTGCCAGCTGGCACAACCATTGCACCAGTGATATTGGCATCTGATAAAACTGAGCTATCTTAGTTCAAAGAAGACAAAACTGCATGGCCCATATACCTGATGATAGAAAACATATCTAAAGATATTTGCCATGAACTCTCATGCCATGCATCAGTGTTGTTGGATTACTTACCCATTTTAAAACTGGCATCCTTTAAAGACAACTCTATTGCCAGGTACTGCCTTTTTCACTATTGCATGAAGTTGTTACTACAGCTGCTTGTGGCTGCTGATCAGCAAGGTATGGAGATGGTTTGTGCTAATGGCTGTATCTGGCTGGTCTTCCAGATTCTTGCTGTATTCATTGGTGACCATCCTAAGTAGTGTCTGGTGGCATGTTGCACTGAAAATTGATGCCTGAAGTGCTTTGTACCAGCTGATCAATGAGGCCAAAGTTTTCAGTTCCCATGCCTGCAACCAAACATGAACAATACAAATACTTCATGCATGGGCTACTGACAAGTACCCACCTGAGTTCATTGCTGAGGGCTTACGTCCAGTCTTCTCACCCTTTTGGGCTGAGCTGCCCCATACTGACATTTTTCTCTGCATCACCTCTGATATTCTCCACCAACTCCATCAAGGAGTCATCAAAGATCATCTAAAAAAAATGATGCATTGTGCTCACTGAGATGACCAACTTTGATGCATATTTTCATGCAATGCCTATTTTTCCTAGACTTCACCAGTTCAAGAAAAGAATTTCAACTGTCAAGCAGTAGACTGCTACCAACCACAAACAGCTTGAATGGATCTTTATTGGTGCACTTATTGGCACCAGTGCTGAACCATGTGTCATTCAGGCAGCATGCAGCCTTGTGGACTTTGTCTATCTTGCTCAATACCACTTGCATATAGATCACATGCTCACAGCATTACAAGAAGCTTTGGATAATTTCTATCATGTGAAGGGTGTATTTATAGATCTTGGGTGCCAAAACCACTTCAACATCTCTAAACTTTATTTACTCATATACTATGCTGACACAATATGAACTCTAGATAGCCTTGATGGGCTCAAAACTGAGATTTCAGAGCATCTTCACATTAACTTTGCCAAGAAAGCATATGTTGCCACCAGTCAGAAAGACTATACCATCCAGATGACCTGATGGCTCCAGTGACAAGAAGCAGTCATTTGGTTCAGCAACTACCAGGCCTGATGCCAAAGATCTGGCCTATTGGATGCTGATGTGGAGTCTCCCCTTCAAGCAATTCAGAGCACCATCTTTTGCACCAATACCATGAATCCCACACAGTGCCAATATTTTTTGCCTGTCAATGCCATTATCAAATCTCTTGCTGGCCACAGTTTCCCAGAAAGATGATCCAAAATTTAGAACAACATTACAGAGCTGTTTGTTTCCTTGAGGCACTCAAAATGTTTGTCAATACTCTACCTTGTGGATGCCAGTACTTTGAACCTAATCTTCATGACCATTTTGATATATTCACCAATGTGGTGCTTATTACACCATTGAGAGAGCACATAGCAACAAAAGTGAATTCAAGGACAAACTCACACCCACAATACTTCAACAGAGTTTGCAAGCCACCTATCCTAGCTAGGCATGGTACTGTCCTTGTAGATACCAAGCTTCAACAACAACACAGTGGACTTCACAGTATGTTGATTTGAAACTTATTGTATTACTACTAGTTAACCCTTGGTCATGGTAACAGGTCTGTGTGTAGCAAAAGTCCATGCTATCTTTATGCTACCATCACACCTTGGCAATCACCCTTACCCCCTTGTCTACATTCACTGGTTTAAGCCCATTCAGATATACAACAACAACATGAAGATGATTAGTGTTCTAAGGTCCGGTCTTAAGACTGCCAAAAAACCGGGACCGGACCGAAACCGAACCGCCTAAGACTGAGACCGAAGGTCCGGTCCTAGACCTGTTTTTTCCGGTCTCGGTTCGGTCTTTTTGATTTCGAGATTTCAGAAAAACCGGTTTAAACCAGTTAAGACCGGTCTTTCCGGTAGCCCCTATGTAGCACCCTTAACGCCCTATATTCACCCATATCTCCAAATATTTACAAGATTTTAGCTAATTTATTCGAATTTCTACAAATAAATCTAAGTTGGAAGGAGGGAAAACTCGAGATTGGCCATACCTCGGCCGCGTATGGGCCGATTAATGAG
>JBBPMT010000943.1:0-10454 GCA_038090455.1 Garcileccinum viscosum | reverse complement strand
GTTTTTAATGTTTTCACTAAAAGGTGCAAAACTGTTGCAATGCTATTGTTGTTTTGAAATGGGTGTATCTTGACAGTGTGTGAACATAATCACATGACCCAGGAGGCAATGTTGTAGCCAAGGGTTTTCTCTTTATTTGTTCTCACCAAAGCGAAGTGAAATTCCCACAGGTGATTGCGGGGCGCTTCACGCCCTGGTTTGTGGTTAGGCATTGCAACAGTTTTGCACCTCACTGTAAGTAGTCTCGTCCTGTAACCCGTTCTTTAGTTTTAGCAATCTCATTCATCCCTCTGATTACCTGCTCTCTTCGAGCGCGTCCGGAGTGATCTTCAGTAAGTATTGTACATTTCGTCATATCTTCTTGCCTCTTCCAGACCTCAAAATTTGACCTATCCTTCTATGGTATGCATCTTCTCGTCTATATATTTGGGCTGAATGGAGCACTTGTGTTTGCTGCGTTCGACGACATATTAGACAACTTATCCAAAATGTGATGTATCATTCACAACAAGCTTGTTGCCATCTCCGCTTTCGGCGATCTGAAGGACAGAATTGTTTCTGTTTGTTGGACAGTGAATGGACGGGGATGTCACGAAAAAAAAATCTTCAATACAATGATATCTCTTAGCATTCAATGGATAGCGCCTTTGTCTCGCTAACTTCATTGGTGGCCTCCTATGCTAGCCAAGGCACGAGGCGGCATAGAATTTAGTCTATGTGTGAGAAGCAAAGTGGTGCACCTTTCTTTCTCTTGCCCACTTCGCATTCCCGCCATTCGTAGCATCCTGCTCCAGCATAGTCACAGTTTCACTTGTTATTTTCGCATTCTTTCTTTCATACACTTTCCTTCATGCCCCCTCTCGCTATCAATCCGCATGACCAGAACCCACCTGACTATGCAGCGGCACGCTACGCTGCCAGATGTCAATCAATCATGGACGACCTCAACCTCTTGGAAGAGGACGCCATCAACTACCTCGCCAACTTATGGCGCGAAACAAACGCCTTCAACTGCGATGACTGGAATGCCCAAGTTGTGGCTGAAAATCTTTTAGAATGCCAACGACAAGACCAAAGGCAAGCAGAAGCCGCCAAGCTACAAAGACAACAAGAAGAAGAACGTGAACAAGCTAGGAAGGACGAACGAAAGAAGAACCGTAATAAATTTCTTCCATTCGCTGATGTCCCCATGTCTGCGACTGCCCCAGTACTCCCGTCGCCTCTTGTGCTGCGCAAGCTCCATAAAGGAGAATTCTGCGAGCTATACTTCTTCACTAACAAGGGCCTCGAAGATGCTCGAGCCACTTCCCACTCTGTGGATGACGAAGCTCTTGCCATTACCCAAGACGAGCAGGGCATACATTCCTTTATTCCTCTTGCCGCCACTAAAGCAAAGCAGTCTATCATTGAAGACAAAGACCTTACATGGCACCAAATAGATGAAGCTACCCATCGCATTATACAAGCTATGAGAGAATCCGGCTGGAAAGAACCCCGTGTTCAAACCCATATAGACTTCTGGATTGCCCTTGGTGCTCACAACTGGCGACATCATCACGATGTACGACGCAGACAAGCCCTCATTCACTACCAAGCAATTGCATGCAAGCGCTGGCATGACACTCTTGGCACCCTCAACTTGTTCAACCTCAAATACATCCAGCAGACTATGCTGGATGATATCTGTACTAAGATCGTTGATGCCACGTCAATAGTGGCTGCTGCCAGTGCCAAAGAGGCCAATGACCGCCTTGCGACCTACATCGCATCCATGCCATCAGTGCAAAGTGCTACCATGCACCCCCCCGCATTATACTGGGACCAACAGAGAGTACCCAGTGCCTCCAAACATCCTGCCCCCCCATCACCTACATACAATGATGGCGCGCACAAATGCATCTGGTCCTTTCGTACCCCGCTCAACCCAGCCTCCACCAACACGGACCCACTACCACCATGTTCAGTCTGCCTCAGCACGGAGCTCTACTCCATCCCTGTCGCCGAATGCAACAAAGAATGAACCTGGGACAACAAACATGAGACGTTTGCCAAACAATGAAACCGACAACTCTTCGCCAAAGCAACTGACCAGCACCTCTGCACCAAGTGGCAATGCAAGGAGGGCTGCACCAACAAGCGATGCCTCACCCACTTGTGCTCCGGCTGTGGCTCCTCTTCACATGGAGCTTGCAGCTGCCCTCGAGCGCAAAAGCAAGCTTCCTCAAACTCCCTATAAACCAGACGCCTGGGAGTGTTTACTTCGTGATGCGGCACTGCTCCACAAATATGGCGACATCCCGAATGGACTTAGACACGGCTTTATAGTAGATTTTCCCAATATAACTCATACCCAATCTCCCCTTAATTCCCCATCCTTACTTACATACCACGAACAAATGGACGAAATAGTAGATAAAGAAATTACGAAAGGTAGATACATCGGACCATACGCACTTTCCCTCATTGAACACACCATTGGACCTTATCAATCTTCTCCCCTTTCCATTATCCCCAAACCTGGCAAGCACAGAAAGTTTCATCTAGTCCAAAACTTCTCATTCCCCATTTTCCTGAGCATCACTAATCCCTCTCCTTCTATTAACTCACACATCGAGGCATCCAATTTTCCCGCTTCATGGAGAAAATTCTCGATCGTCTACCTCCTAATTTCACGCCTCCCTTCAGGATCCAAAGCAGCCACCTGGGATGTAGCCGAAGCTTACCACACCATCCCACTACACCCTTCCCAATGGCCCACAGCAGTGGTCTGTATTTCCCCCACACATGGCTGCATTGACACCTGCACCACTTTCAGTGCCACCCCATCAGCTGGATCATATGGTCGGCTCGCAGATGCAGCTGCCAACCTGTTTCGTTTCCATGGAATTGGCCCTCTTGACAAATGGGTCGACGATCATATCTTCATTAGAATTCCACACAAACACCTCACCGCATATAATCAAGCCCGAGCCACTTGGCACACAGCCATCAAACAGCATGGCAAACAGAAAGAGGGCAGCCACGTGTGGTTCCAGGGACGGCTATTGCAAAACAGATCTCACGAAGAATTCAATGAGTCTTGTGCCCATCCCATTCAGGACTTATCGAGATCGTCACCGAGATCTACCCATAACATGGCATTCACCTACAACATGCACAACATAGATAAACTATCTAACGTGTTAGGAATCCCCTGGGAAATCTCCAAAGACCAGCCCTTCCACCACTCCACCACGTATATAGGATTTGTATGGAACCTTCAGGACCGAACGGTATCGCTCAGCCCCGAGAAAGCCACCAAGTACTTAAAGGCGATCCAAGAATGGAACGCTCGAGTCACGCACCGCCTCGAGGACATCAAAAAATTATATGGTAAATTACTCCATACCACCTCACTTATCCCTGCAGGGAGAGCCTACTTAACGGGCCTAGAACGCATGCTTGCCATATGCGAGAAGAATCCCTTTCTCCCCCATCGCCCGGACAAGGCCATTGCAGACGACCTCGCGTGGTGGTTTAAAACCATTGCATCAGGTGCAGCCGTACGTTCCATCACTCCCCCACCTCATTTCATCGATTCCTCAGCCTTTTCCGATGCTAGCTCTGGTATCGGTATCAGCATCGTCATCGGTTCGCACTGGAGAGCATGGCGACTCCTCCCAGGAGGGCAAGAAAGAGATGGCAAATGCGACATCGCCTGGGCTGAAGCCATTGGCTTCGAATTTCTCGTCATCTCCCTCGCTCGGTGCGTTAACTCAACTCAGCACATCCTTGTCTATGGGGACAACACCAGCATGGTCGAGAGCTGGCAGAGTGGTAGACACCGCAACAAAGCAGTCAATGCAATCTTCAAACGCCTCCACAACATCGTTTCCGACGAGTCCTCCCCCATCCGTGGCATCCTTGCTCGCTTCGTCCCGAGCGAACACAACCCAGCGGATGCCCCCTCCAGGGGCATATACGGAAGCCCCAACCTCCTCCTTCCCCCCATTCCCCTCCCCGCTTATCTTCACGACCTCATCATTGACTTCTCAGACCCCCCACACCCATGTGAACTCCATGCCATCGCCAGCGGCACCCTCCCCGCTCCTGCCATTAAACTCATTAACCGCATCCAATGTGAGCACGACGCAACAATCGCAATGTGCCAGGACCAGCGGGATGTCGACGACACCATCCAATTTGCATGGCACCACCGTTGCTGAACCATCTGGCGTCTCGAAATTCAGTGGACCTCTCTCCTCTATCCCCCCCGCTACTATGCCACAAATTAAACCACGCCCCTACAAGCCTAATCTCACCCCTGCTCCTTCCACTCTCCGCCCCCACTGCTTCGCACAAGAACACCTTCTCCTCTGGCGCCCAGCCCATTCACACCCGCGCTCCTCCAGATCACACCACGGCAATCCCGCAGGTGCAATACTCACCGAGGAAAACTTCAACCAAATCCTTCGCGTCATAGGCGCTTCCTGGGCGGACTCAACCAAAGAACTCTATGGGTCCAGACTCCTCACTTTCCACATGTGCTGCGACCTACACAACATCCCAGACGCACACCAAGCCCCCGTCTCCCCCAACCTCCTTTCCGCCTTTCTAGCCGCCTGTGCAGGTGCCCACTCGGGATCCACCATCTCCAATTATGCAGCAGCGATCAGAGCTTGGCACGTCCTGCATGGACTGGAGTGGAGCATTAGAGAGCCAGAGTACAAAGCTCTCCTGGAAGGAGCCAGCAGACTCGCACCCCCATCATCCAAACGGCCTAAGCGTGCGCCATTTACAGTAGACGTCCTGGAAGAATTCCGCCAATCCATGGACATGGACGACGCGCGTGATGCCGCCATCTTTGTGTGCATCATTTGCTCCTTCTACTGTATCGCACATCTAGGTGAATTTACAGTTCTTGCTATCTCAAAATTTGATCCCACTAAACATATCTCCCGCTGTGGCCTATCATTTTCCCAAAATCACGAAGGCCTTCCCGTCATTTCTTTCTCGCTCCCGCGCACTAAGACTTCGCCCGAAGGCGAGCAGACCCATTGCGCCCCACACAGCCCCGTTTCCATCACAGACCCCAAGTCCGCGCTCCTCAACCACTTCCGCATCAACCAACCTTCCCCATCCCAACATCTCTTCGCCTGGAGACACCCTACTGGTGCTATGCGCGCCCTTTCCAAGAAGGAAGTCACCAAAAGAATCGAAGCAATCAAGAAGACGCACCCAGATATGCCCAGTCTGAAGGGACACAGCCTCCGTATCGGAGGCACGCTCCACTATCTCCTCAAAGGGATACCCTTCGACGTAGTCAAAACCATGGGACGGTGGTCCAGCAAGTCCTTCACGCTCTATCTCAGACGCCACGCCCTCATCCTCGCCCCATTCCTGCAACAACAGCCCATCCTCCTCAACACCTTGCAGCACTACACACTCCCTCCGGTCAGATAGAAGCGCATGCATTGTAAGTCGCCGCTCCTACTATTGGGGCCTCACTCACGCGATGCGCCGTCCACTCCTACCTATCAGGGAACACAGCTCGCTCGCCCCCGACACAGCAGAGTCCAGTTTCGGGCCGGAAAAAGCCTCCGGCTTTTCGCCCACCCTCATTCTAGCACTTCTCATGTATCTAGCACCTACGTTACATATACATTCTCTCTCTGACTTCGAGTCGGCGAATCGTTTGATCACTCATCACCCTCGACGACTCGATCCCTCTCTCATCCATCTGCCATCTAAGCATCAAACGCATAGACTGAGAATCTGATAAACTTTGAATGACCCTTTATATCCATTGCGTCTATGCAGGATCACTGGATCAGCAGGCCTGGTTGGGGATGAATCGGAGAGAGGGGAGGGAGTGGGGTCGGGGCGACGAAGATTGTTACTTTTCTCGCCCACAGGACAAGTCCGCGAGCATGTCGCGCAAGTACAGAAGAACCCTCCTAATGTATTCTTCAATATGCATCCTTTGAGCGAGGTAGTGGTAGGCAGGCAGAATCGCGAAATAGCAAAACTAAAAATTGAGTTCGACATTCTACCAAATACAGACAAACACTACGTATTAGAATGACTCAGAGTCCTCGAACCCTCAAGCACAAGGATGGGAAGGAGCCTGGGTTGTCCATGGCTCTGTGTAGGATCGGGTCAGAGCAGAACTTGAAAGTTTCATGACTGTGAGTCGATTGAGTTTTTATCAACACCACCAGACATTTTAAGCAGGTGGCAAAGAAATGTTTTGAACTTTGAAGTAGTAGAAGTCATGGTAATCATGATGATTTAATGTGCATGCGCGCCTATATAACAATGTCAACAAGCCACCCGTGGGTTCGAATGAACCCATCACGGATACGACTCGGAGGATAGCACTACGTATCTATTGGTGGTCACTGCAGAGTCTGTACTAATCTAGATAAAGTTGTACTGAGCTGCTTTCCACTAGTATACCTCCACTATCACGGCCCAATCCCACTCTTTCTTCATCGTTTGCAAATATGATCGATGAGCGGCTTAACCCATGGCTAGATAAAGCTGTCAAACCAAACCCCGTGTCGATCCCAAGCTCTCTTCCACCGTAGATACTGTGTGCATACGTTTCCCGGATATTGATGATGAATCGCGGGATAAGAGTGGATATATGAACATATGCCAGAAGGACCAGAGGTACGCTTTGCTGTGAATCCACTGGTGGAAAGATTCCAAAGTTGAGCAGAGTGGTGAGGAAACTCCACATCAGGATGCTGTGGCCAAATGCACACGTTAGACTTGCAAGAATGAACAGAGCAGACAAAGATAACATACGCAAAAAAGTAAGCCATGCCTTGCATGATCATCAGGTTGATGAACGGGCCGAGTTGCCACTGTTTCGTAACTTTGTACATCTCAATCGACCTGATCGTAAACTGTATGATCACTAGAGTGCACATCACCACTGCATGCACGAGCTGAGAGAGGTTGATCACTTTATTCCAGCTGGCAGACATGTGACCCAAATTGCATCCCGAAATATCCGAGATCTGATGGACAATCACTGTGTAAAGTCACATCAGTGCTGCGGCTCATCACCGGTCACTTATTGACACAAGCTTCTACATACCTCCATTTATATTGCTATCGAGAATGTTTCCAATAGTCGACAGAACAACTTCCCCAACGTAGGAAGTGAGGAGTATACCAAGGATCATTTTTGATCGATCGTACATCGCCCATAGGCGTAGGATCATTACAACTGCAATACATATGATGATTCATTTCTTTGCTGTCCAGGTGAACCATGTTATGAATACTCACGATCCGCGGCACAAATATACACAAAAATTACCCAATCACTTATGACCCGGAGCACCTTACCTTGGAATTATGTCTCAGCCACGCATACACGTGAAACAACGGGAGGGAATACTTACAACTATTCATTGTCATGGTGTGTGAACAAAGTGGGAGACAAAGTACAAGTAATAATAACTTACAGCAGCAGATCATTAACAAAGTAGGAAAATGTAATTTCTGTACCAGATAGAAGCGGGATATCCAGTTCCGCTGGCGAATATCTGAGTCAATCTATGCTGACTAATTATCTAACCTTGCACAATCCTGGACATACTGAGGGAATGAATCCTGATGAACCAAAGGAGAATCATCAATGGGTAAGTACATGATTTGAAGTGACCTGAACGTACACAAATCCACAGAGTCCGAGATATCGGATCTGTTATGTAAATTGCAGTACGCTGGAATCATCACGGCAGTGAGTTACGAGGGATTCAAACGCACGATAACAAAGAGCGTGGACACCAGGGTCCAAGGTTTGTTCTGCACACAGCCTCAAGTTAGAAACATTGCTACGAAAAAGTCTTGTCATCCAACCCAGATGTATTCTATCTGCCGGCCCAGGCCATCAGTTAGAGTGAGATTTAGGCATAATTCTCGAATAAGAAATGAGGCGGAATCATACCTCACTCGAAAGTGTGAGCACTGTCCCGGGAAGTATTGAAATCAGAACAAATGTCGAGCATGTGGAAGAGGGAATTACTGTAGTCATATATGATGATAGTGATGATCACAACTGCAACCCTCCCGAGTCAGAGACATGAATTACATGATGCATGCATTCAAAATAAGAATGGACATACAATAGGGATCATCGACCAGTTGAAGGTTCTTTAGAGTCAAGTCGGTGTGCAGAGCAGAATTCATTGCGCGTAGGGAGGGAGTGATACCTGAGAGGTTGGGGTTGAGTCAACTACTATATACTACTAGTAGGTCCCTGCCCTAGATAAAGATGGCGCTGATGAGCCAAGCACATCCTTGTACTAGCACTGGTACTCGGCTTGATTGCGGCGTGGCCACTATCTCTAGTACAAAATGTTACATACATATTCAATGGAATGGTTCAATGTTTGGGTCCTCACCAAGTTGCCGCCCCCGGGCCTCGGGACCTTTCTAGGTTAGTCAATTCCTAAGAGACATTGGGACAAACAATTATCACTCAGAACAAATCCATGGTTTCCATTCACATTACACAACACGTTAAAGTGATTTGATGCCCGATGAGAGCAGGCTGAACACTGACTCTGCGTAATAGTTAACTTTGTCATAATGCCACCGGGCGCAATCATTGTCGCGCTTCTCTTCAGGACCTTACTGATTATTTACATAAGGGCTTTTCCCTCTTGGTGAGAGGCTGGGCCCTCGCCCAATATCAGTTCGGAACTCTACTCCTTCAAGCGAAATTTTATGTCTGTCTCGCCTTCATAGAGGAAACTCAAAAGAGTTGGTCCGACAACTTGAATGGCAGTCATTTCGGAGCGTGGGTCGAGTGAAGGGGGGCCACGACGTCGATCGTGCGCGCGTTTGCAACACTCATAGATATTTGTGTACTAAATGAGCAAGGGTTTATTTTGAACACCTGGGAACCATATTTGACCGCTCTGATGCGATGACCGATATTGTCAGAGCACCGAGGCAAACTGTACATGTGTTATGTTGTGTTTCTTTTTTACGGACAAGGTAACCTGTAGTAGCAGGTGCTTGCGCCACAGCCGAACAACATCTATTCAGTATCCAACATTGTTCTGTGCGTTTCGTATCGTGGTGACAATGTGTTTGAGTGGGTTTACCGTTTACCACGCTTAAGTTTCTACTCGAATTTTATCTAGCACCAGAATGCAGTGGCCAGCTAGATCAAGCCCTTGCTCACCGTACCCAACGAGATATACCTTTCCATAATCAAATTGATTGCCCCACCCGCTCGGATGCTTCTGGAATCACATGTGTTCAAGATCGTATCCAATTTTTCGTGCAGGTTTTTTTTGGCTAATGTTTACCTTTAAGTGTGTTCGAGTCTGTAGAATTTCCCCAGTGTACAAAGCGCCACATGGATCTAATCTGTGTATGCAAATCGTCGAGGAGCAGCCTCTTACGCTTGCAGTCGCCTGATTGGCCAAGGAGGGGCACGTCGACCCATGTGACGATGACCTACAGTGGGCGAGCTTCCTGTGTCAAAGTCTAGGTCGGAATACCTCTGATTCCGGTTAATTTTCCGTTTTTGAATCAATAGTAATTTATGGACACGGCGAACCACGTAGCTGTGCCACTGCCACTTCCCTGACCCGATCAACGGAGGCGTCGTCGAGATCAATTACTGATAAGTACGGCGGTGATACGGTGCGCGCTCCGCTTACGTACATTGTTGTGAGTCGTACTAGCTCATTTTTGAGAACGATGCTAACAGTCCTGGCAGTCCATCTAACTTTCAGGCCTCTGCTCCAATCAGAACTCTTGATTCTTGACTGAAAAAAAGAAGATAAGAGTCCTTACGATATTTTTTTCTAGAACCATTTCCATGGAAGTTGTTCAAATAGCTTCTGCTCGGCTCTGTCAAGTTGCCTCCGTGATAACTCGGGAGCCGCAATCGCTTCCTGGCGAACACGCGTAAAAGGATGAGAACTCAGTGGGAATACCTTTTCCTGAAACTTCTACCTGGCCCACCACTCCAAGTTATCACTCTTGAATTGGTGATCATAATGCGCATCACACTCTTACTTGTTACTCTTGCGGTATATCTTGATATTCCAACTATGATGGCGATGGTGCTGCCTGCCGGCGGTCATGACACCTCTGTCCCTGATAATTCAAAAATCATAGGTACGAGTTCCAAAGCAATGTATCTATATTCACCACATCGAGTAACAATGTCGTACAAGCCCGTGAAGAATCCGCTCCAGGGTACCCTCTTGTCAGGGCAAATCCCGATCCCAGGCCGGAGCGAAAGCCAGTTAATCCAGCACCGGAGCCAAATCCAGCGCCAGCGCCAAATCCAGGACCAATTAATCCCGCACCGGAGCCAAATCCAGCGCCAGCGCCAAATCCAGGACCAATTAATCCCGCACCGGAGCCAAATCCAGCGCCAGCGCCAAATCCAGGACCAATTAATCCCGCACCGGAGCCAAATCCAGCGCCAG
>JBBPMT010000941.1:0-10473 GCA_038090455.1 Garcileccinum viscosum | reverse complement strand
GCAGCCCTGGAATATGGCGATTGGCGAATATCCAATTACGCGCGCGAACGAGCACATAGGGTTCGCACGTGTCTGGCCGCGGTTCCCTGACGCCGACACGGCGGAGTGCGCGAAGATACACGTCATCGGTCACCGGTCTCAGTGGTACTGATGAAGACCGATTCTTTGATGATTGCGCCAGGTGCTGTTTCATATCGTTGCAGAGAAGCCAACATCCTTCGGGAGACGCCGCCAATTTCGCCCAGACAAGTACTACAACTCTCGTGTGACGAAGGGCGTGGACCATTTGAGCTGATGCATTTGCATGTGTCGTCGTTCACATGCACATGAAGCAGTTGCTTGGCAAAAAGGGCACGGCGCCAACAAGTCCAACGCCACTGTCCTTGCGGCTCGCGAGTACGCTTCGGTTTTACTAACTCCACGAGGTTCGTGATGAAGAACCGACCATATCCGGGAAGAAGGTGTAAGAAGCTAGGGGATGACAAGAAGCAAAATAGGAAGCGTCCAGATCTTGGGTTCTGAGCGGCGCAGTGCCGTGCGGTGTGGCACATGATTTGAAGGTAGGAAGCGTTCTGGCCTCCGGCCGCGTGTCCGCACCTTGTCGTCGTTTGGGGGAACAAGATAACTCTCCA
This sequence comes from Garcileccinum viscosum, assembly GCA_038090455.1. NCBI lineage: Eukaryota > Fungi > Basidiomycota > Agaricomycetes > Boletales > Boletaceae > Garcileccinum > Garcileccinum viscosum. The sequence goes on along the minus strand of JBBPMT010000941.1, from coordinate 9,841 downwards.
TATAAGTTTGAGAGGCTCTGTCTGCATTCAATATAAGAGTATTGATAATCATTACAGCTGCAGTAGTATACCACGATGTGTCGTTTCCGAATGATGGTTCGTGAAATTAATTTGGCGAGACGAGCACAGCATTGCATGAAACAAGGAACAAGAGCGTCACTCTCATAACCTTGTATGGGAACCAAATGTTTGTCATGTATGAATGTTATCGGATGAGCTGTAACCCACAATTACGTTTTCCGAGCACAATGATTGCCCGACGAAATGGGCGTTTACACATTATTCATGCACGTCCGCGGCTTACGAATGGATGGATAAATATGTGGCATCTGGGTAGCTAGTGTGGGTAATTTGGACATGTAGAATGACCAGTAGAAAGATGGTCGGGACTCATAACATGGTTTTGCATTAATGTGATAATTAGTCAGGTCGTTTGACAGCAAACAACTCGGGCAAAGTTCCGTGGGTGATACTTATGGCAAATGTCGATAAATGGGTAGCGCTGATGAGATATAGCGGAAACTGAACATCGTGGAAGTGTGTGAATCCTGGTGTCGGGGCGCCATGGTTGTTAAGGTCGTGCGAGTCATTCGCAAGCTGGAAGAAATAAGAAGTTGTGCATCAGGAACCGGATTCTTCCGGAAGGAGTAGCAGGACGCGTATGCGCATGACGGCATGCATGTAGGATAAGGTTAACGCGCTGACCGGAACAAACCTAAACAACTTGGTGCACGTGCGGTTAGTATGACTGCTATGGCGGAGAGGACGGGACCGCGCCATATTCTGGTACACTGGCAGAACTGTCGCGAGAAGACTGCGAAGTCGACGATAGCCGGGAGTGCAGTTGCCAGACGGGTATCGTGTTAAGAAGCAGAAGGAGAAGGATTGAAGGAGATTGTGAGTGGGCGGCGGAAGGGCGTCCGACGAGAATGAGGTTGGGTCGATGAGCCCAGAGTCACCTCAGGTGAGCGGCGACTGAAGATTTGCACGATTTAGCTGATCGATAATAGGTAATCGTCGCGGGCTGGGCGTCGGCCGTCGATAGACGTATGGGTTGTCATTCCGAGGATGCCGGGGAGGCGACGTGTCGCCAGTCTCGAGGGTGCGCTGGCGACTCATCAGGCCCAGCATGGACACGATTTATGATGTTGTCGGACCCTTGTGGTCACGGAAGCAAAAATAGAAAGGAAAAACAGATGGATATAGGGGAACTTCGGATGTAGCCGAGAGGGGGGTCTTCGCATGGGGGGTTGCAAAGAGGGTGGACATGATCGAAGAGGAGATCTGGGATCTATTACGAAACACAGCCCGATGGGGACCCCGGATATCCCTGGCGTGTAGGAGGTTAATAAATGGAAATAGTACTTGAAGTCCTTTGTCACCTTACTTATGGCTCTCGTCCTCCCTCCAACGCCGTTCTCTCCAATGACTACCTCAATCCTCCTCCGCAACTCCCCCTCCCCGTCCCCCTCCCCGTCCCCCAGCTCAACCCCGCTCCCCGCCCTCCACCCGGATCTCTCGTCCTCGTCCTCATCCAATTCCGGTTCATGTCTTGACCTCCACCGCTCCACCTCCTCCGCACCCTCCACCCGTCGCATACGCTTTGCCCCTCTCCCGGAGCCTCACAGAGAGTCGTCCGGATCCAGCATAACCTCGTGTGAACGACCCCAGCCCGAGGATAAATCCGCCACCCTACCGCAACCTGCCCAACCCGACCCTCGCAATGGCTTCGTCGCTCTCTCGCCCTCCGTCTCTCCAGACTCTGTCCTCTCCAGCGCACGTTCGACACCAACCATCTGTGTATCACCCAACGCACCCTCGAGAAATTTCCAGAGGCCAAATTCGGGGCTACTCCGTCCCTTAGCCTTCTTGCGCCGTTCCCGCTCTTCCCTACCTAATAACTCCTCTCCCCTCTTCCAATCTGCCTCTCTCCCTGCTTCTCGTGACCCTTCTCCTTCTTCTCTTGCCCCATCGATCAGCTCCGTCCCCAACTCCCCTTCCTTCTGGTCGTCAAAACTACCCCGGTTTGCTACAGAAGAGATTCTCACTGGCACAAAATCCCTCTTCCGTAACCGCTCTGGATCAACAACAAGCTCTTGCCGTGCTCGCCCCTCGTCGCCTCCTCCCCAGTCTCTATACCGTTCTTCCTCTACCGGGTCAGGCCCGGGTATGAAGCTTGGTAGCGGACAGCGTGATACTGGACTAGGCCTCAATCAATCATCCAACTCTTTTTCTACCTCAATTTCAGGGGCAAGGAAGCGTCGCGCTTCTTCAGCATTGTCACCTGGCGCTGGTGGCGGTCGGCATGGATCCTCCGTCAAAATGGTCACCGACAGCTCCCGCCCAAGCACTGCACCAAATTCAACCTCCACATCCCCCAAGAAACACGTCAAGATGATGTTGAATGGCAGAGTGTACGGTGGAAAGAGATATGCTGGTGAGTATGTGCACCTTCGGCAGTCCTGTGATGATTGAAACCACCGATCACAGCTCAAACACTCGCTAACCCTTTTGCCAACGTTCGTGAAGAGCCCGAGTTTGTAGAATGGGGATACGGTGGCATGGGCAGTGTGCATGCTTCTGCCGGCATCGGAAATGATATGTGGAAAGGGCTACAGAGGAGCGAACGTGGTGGTGCGTTGCTTGCGGGCTCTTCTTTCGGTTCACCCTCTACACAAGCTGCTACCGTCGGTGGCGGTAGGGGCAGTGGAGCACACTCGATTGTTCGCCGGAAAATGGCAGACGATGTTCCGGAGTGTGGCATGGAAAATGTTGGCGCTGGAGGTGGTGTCGACGAAGATGATGGCAGTGGCATAGCGTGGCTGAAGAAGCGTCGCGCAGAGAGGGAGGCAAAAGCTCGCTTGGAACAAGAACTCAAGTCCCAAGAAAGAAGAAAGAGTGGTGACTCAATCGATGCGAGCATGTATGCCTCCACCGCGTCCACTTCCACTTCCTTGACTGCGTGCACGTCTGCCGCATCTACGGGCTTGACAACGCCTCTCACCTCCAGATCTCCAAGTGTGACGGACTTGATGTTAACGTCGTCGCCTTCTTTGGAGCCTTGTGATCTTCATGTCGAGTCTTCAGGCACCCAAACTGACCAACGATCTTCCATAATCCCCTCGTCTTCCACCTCTCCTGCCCACTCCGGGCCCATGGATGATCACGAGCGTCACGTCCTTACGGCTGTCCGGATACCCAGTACTTCAACTTTACCTCACAAACATGGCCACTCAGCCATTAGTGGGCGCACACCGTTGGTGGACCTGCAATTGTGCAAAGACTCGCACGAGAACGTTACGGAGCAAGCCGTACCACTGAGTCCAACAGATACCGAAACGACAAGTGCTGGTTCGGTTGGTGAAGAAGGCGAACAGGATGATGTGGATGATGAAGACAATGAAGCTCAGGTGTGTTGTACGTCCGTCCGCGCTAACTACTGTAATAAACACTTTTCTCTACAGGACATCAGGAGAAAGACTGCTGTGGGAGCTGGGGTTGAGAAAGTCAGTCGGCATGTGGACGGAGTGACGCGGTGAGCCCGTGAGGCTTTCGCACTCGTGTATGCGCATGCACGACAGAGAGCAGTGTGGAATTTCCAAGCCCCACTCATCCTCCTCCAGGCACTCCATGCTGGACATCTGCAAGTTGTTCATATCATCCTCTTTCGAGCGAGAGCGAACGAGGTTGTTGAGGTACCCCTGGACACTCAACTCAGTCACCCTCTTGCTTGCCATCTTCAGTGCCTTGTCATAGGGTTTCGCGGATGACCGGCTGAAAAATATTGCGCATCTGGTACCATAACTGACTCACGTACGCATTTGGGTCGCAGTGGTTTTGCCGTGCATTAGATTGGGGTGCGCTCTGCCAAACTACATACTCATTTTCTGTCCTGCGAGAAGCGCTTGTTCAATCTCATTCATGTACATGCTCGATGCCGGACATTTTCAGTGATCATCCAACCCCCCACTCACCCATGATTTATTTGTTCTGGTTTTCTCTTCCCTTTTCATGACCTATCGAACTCTGCATTCTTGCCTTTCGTTACTCAGATGTTCATTTGACGCGTAATCTTGTTCGTAATCATTTCTCATTAACGGCTCATTGGACAGTGTACACCCGGTATGTCATTTCTTGGGACAGCAATCACACTGTGCATTGATCACCGACATCTTAGGTCTCGTTTCGCACATGACTTTTCCTGCTCTTGGTTCTCACTTCAACTCATGGTCTGCAAGTCTTACGTATCCTCTAATTCATTCATAACGTAAAGCAGCGTCCAGTGGGCATAGTATTTATTGTATCTTCGCATTGCATGTCAAGCTAGGTTTTCCGTTGCATACTCTTGTTCTGGTTGGAGAGCAAGCAATAGTTTTTGAAAATCGAGTTCTGGGCACTGCTAATTCTGATCTTTTGGGGTGTGTTTCATTTGATGGAACCGCTGGCAGAGTTGATTACTGATTATATCTTATCGCTCAGGTTGGTTTGATTGTATCCCGCCCATGATTTCGTACAACACCGATAACTGTCCCTCGCGTATACATAGTGACTGGATATTGATTGTGTACTATTTCCATTGACACAATTTTCACATACTAGCAGCCAAGCTTTGGGCGAAGCTTGGGTGGCAATGGGCCCTGGGGCAAAGTGAATGAGGGATATTGGCCATACGTGCCCGCAAACCTCAGTTCGGTCGGGACATGTTCACGAAACGAGTAAGCCTGATTAGGAACTGATGCATGATGACGTCGGAACTGGCGCGTGTGGGGCCTCGAGGACGAGCGATATCGATTGCGGAGCCACTGAAGCCGGTCGAAGCTGTGTCTCTGCGTAGAAGGATGAGTAAATGATACTATTGCTTAGAACGCGCAAAACATCGGATCAAGAAGGCTGACCGCTGCATGCAAACAACGCGTCAACGACGAGCTGAAGAAGACGCCGTCTATACTTCGGATCATGATCAATACGATCACCGTATCATGCGCCGTTATCATGCAAGCATGCATAATCATCATGCGCGCCACGTACATGTATGGGATGATGAAAGGTTCCAATAAGCCCATTAAGTGGTCTAATACCAGAGCAGAGGGATAACATGACGGACTTGGCATGCACTTCTGAGCTTGGCGTCGGAAGCGCGTACGTTAACTGGACCACCTGCCGTTTTTGCCGGCACATACATGATCACCGACGCAGCGGCCTATATGATATACTTGACGTGAGGCGGGGCTGACCTGTGCGGACCGCGGGACCGGCGACTGCGATTAACGCGACAAGACAGCGAGGGAAGGTGTAGTTTGCAGGGAACAGTGCGAAAGAAGGTAGAAGGGAAGGAAAAGGAAAAGGAAAGAAACAAAGTATCAATCAAAACACAAATATCTACAACGTTTGCCGTCTTCATGGCTCAGCTGACATGACTCAATCCAGGGACTAGGGACCCTAGTCTCCCGTGGCGGAAGACAATCTTTTCTACTATTCTACGGACCCCCCGCCGCAACCTCGAAACGGACGGCGGAACGGCAGACTCCGCTCGAGTCAGGGGAGAGGGCCGACCGCCCCCGAGGGGGCGGCGCAAACAAAAAGGTCGGTTCGCTGGGCTTCAGTTGCTTTGGAAAAGAAAAGAAAAAGAGAAAAGAGATAACGTTGTCACACAGCATCATTTTTTGTCTCTCAGCATCTCAGGCTCGTCGGGTTCGTGTTACCTCTCCTGCTCCCTAAAAATAATGTTTGAAGCAGGGTTGTGTTGGTTCTCGACCGTTCGCGGCTACGGTGTTCACAAGGGGGACTGACTATCTGGGTTCGCTGTTCTCACGCGCGGAGACAAGCAGGGTGGGTCGCTTGCTCTCTGGCGGCGAGGCGTTCAAGTTGACGACGCCAAGCGGTACATACATGCTGTGGAGCTGTCAAGTTGGAGGCCGACGCCAAGCTTGAATCGGCGGAGCCAGTAAATTGGCATAGTGCAGCTTACTCAATGGGGTGCGGCACTGATACCAGGCACAAACATTGCAGGCACATGAACAGATCTCTTGGAAGCTTGGAAACGGCCAGAAGAAAATAAAACACCAAGCAAGCTTGGCGGGGAGTTGCGACTCACACTATTGCCAAGAAAAGATAATGTATTAGGAATAGCAATATGTTGCCTGGCAGGTACCCCCTAGTTCCCCCACGGAGCATGGGCGGCTCTCGAACCCTGCCTCAAAGCTGAAGCGATTGACAGCCCGAGTCGAGGAACGCGGCGAAAGACTATGAAATGAATGATAATGCAGGTTTCTGGGATAGCCGGTCAGATAAGGACAAAGAAAGCATCAGGTTTCTAGAATACATGTCCAGTGGCGTGAAATATCACGAGATTCTCTTTGTTGTCCGCCCAGTAGTAAAATCCTGACTGTGACAAACGTGCGACAAGCAGTAAGTACATTTGGAGAAAAGCCAGTCCTTCCTACAGCAGAGGGATTTCAGCCCTGCACAAACGGACGTGGACACGGGGTGGACACGGGGCCGCCAGAGGAAAAAAAAAACCTTCAAACAAGGAAATTTCAAAACGCCTGGGGATATCGATCATCGACAAAGGTATGTAAGAAGTGCGCATGTGAGCGGAGACCGGAATTACAATTGCAGGATGTGTACCATGCTAAGCCTCTTGCAACGCCTTTCAGCTTCAGAACGTTCATAGGGTTGTCCCAGTAATAACCTAACCTGTTCCCAATTATGCCAAGAAACAGGCGTCACTGTGCCAGTGGCCACATGATTAGTGATCTGTAAGGCCAAAGTGGTGAATCCCGCTTTCTCAAGTGACTCAGTAATTTTTTCCGAATCTGGAAATTCCTGACAGAGACTAGTGGATAAGGACCTAGGTCACCTCGTCATCCTCCCTTGATTATAATATGTAAGGCTTGAGAGACGGTCGTGGGTGATGCCCAGCACTTCTGGTGACGTGTACTGCAGCTGGCATAGGGCAAGATACAATGGGAGGAGATCGATCAGATCAGATGTCGCAATCCAGGGTCGTAGGTGTGCATGGGAGACGATCTTGACAGCCAGTTCTAAAGGCGCCGCTAGGACGGCTGTGTTCGTGAACAGTATGTACCAGATATTACGGACAATGGTGGATTGACGGTCGCGTTTTGCCCTTTGTGGACAGGCCTGCAGCCTGGCAAGCATACAAGTGAGGATATTGAACCGATAAACGATAAGCGGCGCAGCTGTGGCTAAAAAGGCAACCGTTCAGATGATAACAAACCAGTGTGGATGTAATGAGTCCAGGTGGCGCGGATATCTTTCGATGTTGAGGGAAAGACGATAATAGGAGTAAAGATCGAAGTCTGCCTGGTGCATAGTGATGGATCAGGGACAGGAGGAATCAGTCAAAAGTTGCAACACGGGGCCACTTCGATCGAACGCACCACTGTCGGAGCGGCTGCTAGCACATGTTATGACAAAGAACACTTCTTCATAACGCGACGCATGACGAAGACATGTGTCCAGCTTCGATGTAGCACTTCGTGCGTGTTATCGGCTCTCGCGTCTGCGATATCGCCTCTTTAGCGAGAACATGCGAAGGGAAGGCTGGTAAGATCAGGGATGAGACCTTGGTCCGCGGTTATCCGCCCCATTTCCGACAGGGTAATTCATCATTCAAGGGTGTTCCCTGATCCTCACGCCGAAGTGATAGTAATAGTATCCAGGATATTTCTTCCCCTTGTAGGCCCATAATGTCACTTACGCGTAATGGTACGAAGGCTCATATCTCGCAAAGAAGCGGAGTCAATAATGCTCAGTTAATTCGTGTACCTCATTGATTAGAGATGATGTCTTGCAGAAATGAATACCTTTATGACTGATCCTCAAAGTGTTGGCATGCTGGCCGATTACCTCGGAAAGGGCGTTTCAGAATCCATACAACGTGGGCCTCGGGAGACCAAGTATGGACTTTTTAAGGGGTATCGTTTCCAACCAGGGAAGGGTAAGGAAACCGCTCCCGCAATCAAAGATAGCTCCAAAGAGGGGATCTGGATGGAACTAGCGGGTTCTTGCTTATATAGTTGAGATATATGGGCGTGCCCAGCTCGTGGGCCGGAAGTGCGATGGTTAGGGGTGGTCCACAGACAGTGAAATTCTTGATCGAACGTTTTTCAAGCAATAGCTCGGAATATCACTGGCTTGAGACACTTGTACGCTAAAAATTGAATCAAGAAGTTTCCATACCGTCCTGTTCCGGCTCCTGAAGCACAATCTGTCCTGGAGCGTTTCCTTCTTTCCGTACACTTCCTTCCCCTCCATTGGCTTGTTTTTCGACTTTCTTGGCTGTCGGTTCGCGAACAGAAGCATCTGCAGTGGATAGAGTTTCTTCTTGACCAATGCGAATGATAACGTTCATCGTCGATTTTACACGTATCCTGTATTGCTCCTGGGAACTGTCTTCTGCCTCACTCCCACTCTCAGACAACATCTCGTCCTGCACTTCCAGTGAACCCGTGAACACATCCACATGTACCTCATCGTCCGCCCATGGCAAGATTGGGGGAAGGGACACGGCCAAGAGTGCTAGATGTGGTATTGCAGCGCCCATTGCGCAGAGTCTGAGCTCCCTAAATCCGTCTTCGACAAGAAGACCCTTGCAGCGGCGGAGGTATGCGGCCAATTTAGTTTTGCGAGTTATACAGATGTTGTTCTTGCCCTCGTGGTGGGCGGAACGTGGACCTGTGGCGGAGGACGCCAAAGAAACGGTAGGAAAAGGTCGCTGAGGGGCGAGCTTTCGCATACGCGGACGACGATTTGGATTCGACTGCGCGTCAGGTCTTTTTGATGGTCCCGGTCGGTTTGAAGATGCCTCGGGAGGGTGCGACGTCGCATACGGGGTCTCCTTTTCTTTCGAGTTTCTTGCAGTACCTGCGTTACTCCTCGCTTTCTTTGCGCGGTTGTCCCCTCCGGCGTTGTTCTCGCTCTTTCGCTTGTTGCCCATTGAACTCGAAAGAAAGAATATCTGATCACGTAATCTAGCGACGACCCGCCCTCAAGTTGGCTTAAGGCGGGCGGAATTCGGATGAGTAGTGATCAGAGCACGGACTGTCCTCATTTTCATCCCCCTCTTCGTCTCCCTCTTCATCCTAGCTTCAAGAGCCCAGAGAAAACACAAAAAGGGTCATCTGTCAGAGTAACATACGTCCAACATGAGTCAAGACATCGCAGAGCAGAACATTCAGATGTGGAAGGTCAAGAAGCTCATCAAAAGCTTGGATGCGGCGAGAGGGTATGTGTGATCAGATCGCTACTTCCATCGACGTACCACAGATCGTGCGCACGTTCTTTCAGAGCTGGGACATCCATGATCAGTCTGATCATTCCTCCAAAGGTACCTTGATTTTCCAATTTGTTTTCACAAGCTCATCCCGCTCAACTTCCGCCAATGTGAATGCAGGACCAGATATCTCGTGCATCTGCCATGCTTACGCAAGAGTATGGTACCGCCTCCAACATCAAGTCTCGTGTAAACAGGCTCTCTGTGCTCGCTGCGATCACTAGTACCCAACAGCGCCTCAAGCTTTACAACCGCGTGCCCCCAAATGGTTTGGTTCTCTTCGTCGGCACAGTTCTTACAGACGAAGGAAAGGAAAAGAAGGTCTCCTTCGATTTTGAACCTCATAAACCGATCAATACGTGGGTTTCATATTCATATCGTTATTATTTGCTTCCCGCGCGTGCTCATTGACATTGTATCCCTGCCTTCCTCTTCTACTCAGGTCTCTTTATCTGTGTGACAATAAATTCCATACCGAGGCCTTGTCGGAGCTTTTGGAATCCGATTCTCGTTTTGGATTTATTGTGATGGATGGAAATGGAA
>JBBPMT010000939.1:0-10477 GCA_038090455.1 Garcileccinum viscosum | reverse complement strand
CGAGCTCTTGGTGTGCGCACTCAAGATAGAGAGATCCCTTCTTCGACCAAGCAAAGCTAGACGGACTCTTCGTGAGATTCTCGCTTTGACTTGAAGCCCAACCCGACGCCCTGCATAACAAAAGAACTAGCTCTTTCCTTGCCTCCTGCTTCCGAGCAGACCGCCCACCATTTTGTCCTCTACCCCTTGCTGCGGTTTTCGCATCCTCACTTCCCCCACCCCTTCTCCTCCTCCTTCCCACCCACAGACTCCTCCTCCCACCGCCGCCATGTCCCGCCCCGAGTTAAAAGCTGGTCTCCCTGATGCGTTTTCGGGAGAAACTAAGGATGCCAACCATTGGCTACAGGCCATGAAGGCCTATTTTATGATGAACGCTGCTATGTATGCAGACGACGCAGTGAAGGTCCTAGTCCTTCTCAATAAGATGACTAAGGGGAATGGGATCCCCTTTGCAGAGGGTTGGTATGGTAAGATAAATGATGGTGCCATCCCTGCTGCCGATAAAACGTTTGCCTGTCTGGAAAAGGATTTCGTTGCCACCTTCTACCTGTTCAACATCGCCTCCGAAGCTCGCCAAAAGCTTCTCACTCTCCACCAGGATACTCGCAACAAGGAAAGCGGATTCCAGCAATACGTCGCCGAATTTCGTCTCCTTGCTCAACGGGCCAATATCATGGATGAACCCACCCTTCTTGAACATCTCGCCTCGGGAATGGATCCCAAACTTGTTGTAATGGTCCTTTCTCAACAGACCCAACTGACTACGGCAAAGGATTGGATCGAGCAAGCAGCCAAGTATCATGCTCAGCAGCGACGGATTGCTGATATCACCTCCGGCCAAGGAGGATACTTCTCCAACTCACGCCCCACAAAAGACCCTAACGCCATGGATGTCGATGCTGTTCACCTCTCCCCCGTTGAAAGAGCCCGTCATTTACGACCAAACCGATGTTTTATTTGTCATAAGGTTGGTTGCCGAGCCAGCAACCATAGTTCCGCTTCGACAAACCCTTCTTCTTCGTCCTCCCCCCCCTCTCGCCCTCCAAAGACCCCCTCGCCTCTTGGAAAATATGTAAACCAGATCGTTGCGGACAAGAACGTTTCAAAGGAAGAAATTCTCAAGGTACTCCGCACCATTTTCGAAGAAGAGTCTGTGGAAGAAGTCCCCGAAGTATCCATTGCTACCACCACTGCTGAAACCTCTGACAGCGAAGAGGGTTTTTGAAAAGGAGAGTTAGCACGATGTCTTCCTCTCCTCATCGTCTAGCACCTGTATTTTGTACAACGCCACATGCCAAATCCATTCGAATTCCCATTTCCCTATCGGCAAAATCTGGTGCACAAATCGTCGACCTCTCTGCCCTTATCGACAGTGGAGCTACTGGCAACTTCATTGATCGCTCCCTTGTCCAAACTCACCACCTTCCCACCTCAAAGATTCCCAAACCTCTTGCTGTCTCGAATGTTGATGGAACTCCCAACCAAAGTGGCATCATTCGCCTAAAGACTACTCTCCTCCTACGAATTGGAAAGAACAAAGAACTTAGAGATTTCTTTGTGATTAATTGCGGAAAGGAAGCGGTTATCTTGGGCCTACCTTGGTTACAGGATGCCAATCCTAACATTAACTGGGGAACAGGTGTCGTCTCCATTCCAGACTGCCCTTCTTCTCTTAGACAAGATGACCCCGCTGCACTCTCCCAAAGATATTTGGTTCGTTACCTCTCCAACCCCACCCTCTCGATCAGAAAAACCACCCTCTCTACCGAACTCACCATGGAACAGGAAAAGGAAAAAGTTGTCCTTCCCTCAGAACTCGCCTCTTTTGCTGACGTCTTCGCAAAACCCCTTGATGGCAAACTCCCTCCGTCTTGACCACTCGATCATACCATTGAGCTGAAAGACTCCTTCACCCCCAAGGTAGCTAAAGTATACCCTCTCAATCCGAAGGAACGGGAAGCATGTAAGGAGTTCATTGCGGAAAATCTCGCCTCAGGAAAGATCTCTCCCTCGAAATCCCCTCAAGCATCTCCCTTCTTTTTCGTACCAAAAAAAGATGGTTCCCTTCGCCCTTGTCAAGACTATCGTTACCTCAATGAACATACTGTGAAGAACGCCTACCCACTCCCTTGCATTTCTGACCTCGTTGACCAGCTCCACCCATCCTCCATCTTCACCAAACTCGACATCCATTGGGGATACAACAACGTTCTTATCCAACCTGAAGATCGATGGAAAGCGGCATTCATCACCTCCGAAGGTCTCTTTGAACCTAATGTTATGTTTTTCGGTTTTTGCAATGCTCCTTCCACGTTTCAAGCGCTAATGCAGCATATCTTTGGCGACTTTATCACCGAAGGATGGCTTATTATTTACATGGATGATTTCTTAATTCATAACGACAATCTCCCTCAACATTGGGTCTTAGTCCAAAAGGTCCTTCAACGCGCGCGAGAACATCAACTGTATTTCAAGTTGGACAAATGCGCGTTCGCTGCATCTGAAGTGGAATTCCTTGGCCTCGTCATTAGAGCGGGATCGTTACAGATGGATCCTACTAAACTCTCCGCAATCGAAAATTGATCCTCCCCTCGATCTGTCAAGGCAGTCTGTTCTTTCATCGGTTTTTGTAACTTCTATCGGAAATTCATCCCCAATTTCTCTACTCTCGCCCACCCCCTCCTTGATCTCACTAAGAAAGACACAGCTTGGGATTGGTCCCCCGCTTGCGAAACTGCCTTCCGTCACCTCCAATCCACCTTCCTCGCCAAACCAGTTCTGGCCATGCCCGATGTCACTCGTCCTTTCACTGTCATGACCGACGCCTCTCTCACCGCCTCTGGGGCAGTCCTCATGCAGCCAGATAGCAACGGGGATCTTCATCCTTGCATCTACTTATCCCATACCTTCTCCCCTGCCGAACGAAATTACGACATCTACGATCGGGAACTCCTCGCTGTCATTCATGCCCTCGAAGAATGGCGCCATTATCTTCAAGGAACTGGCCTCCCCGTTACCATCCTCACCAATCACAAGAATTTGACCTACTTCCGCCAACCTCGCAAACTCTCTCGTCGTCATGCTCGATGGCAATTCTTCCTCCAAGACTTCGACCTATCCTTCCATCACCTTCCTGCTTCCTCCATGGCCCCTGCTGATGCGCTCTCGCGTCGTGATAATATTGACACTTCTTCCGATAATGCCGATGTCACCCTTCTTCCGGACACCCTTTTTATTTATACCCTCGATGCTGCTATTGCATCTAAACTTTCTTCCCTTACTGCTTCTGATCCTTTCGCTTCCACTGCCCTCTCTGCCCTCAACGAGGGTACTTCACTTCTTCCTCGTGCTTCTCGTTCTGATTGGGAATTTTCCAATGGACTTTTATACTTTCGACATCGTCTTTTTGTCCCTGAACCACTTTGTCGTGACATTGTTCATTCTTGCCATGAATCTCCTTCTGGTGGTCATGGTGGTATTCTTCGCACCTAGAACCTGGTCTCTCGCGACTATTGGTGGCCAGGTCTTTCTACTTTTGTTCGTCGCTTCATTCTTGGGTGTGCCACTTGTCAGGCCTCCAAGGTTAATACTCATCCTTCTACGCCCCCACTTCTTCCTCTCTCTTCGTCCTCTACTCGTCCTTTCCAACAAATTTCTATGGATTTTATTACGGACCTCCTGCTTTCTTCGGGTTTCGATTCTATTTTGGTCGTGGTCGACCATGGGCTTACTAAGGGGGTAATTTTCCTTCCTTGTTTCAAAACCTCCTCCACCGCCGATGTTGCTCTTCTCTTTTTCAAACACATTTTCCCTCGTTTCGGCCTTCATGACCAATGCATTTCTGATTGTGGCCCTCAATTCGCCTCCGCCTTCGCGTGAGAACTGGCTCGCCTCCTGAAGTATGACCTCGCTCTCTCCTCCACTTACCATCCCCAAACAGATGGAGAAACCGAACGAGTCAACCAAGAATTGGAGACCTATCTCCGCATCTTCTGTGAAGGAAAGCCAGACGCATGGGCCGACCTTCTTCCCATGGCAGAATTCTGCCACAACTCTTCCATCCACTCCGTCACCAGCAAAACCCCCTTCTTTTTAATCCTTGGCTATGAACCACGTGCTTATCCTCCAATCGGCAAGACCTTCCTCCCTGATCTCAAATCTCACCTATCCCTCTTATCTGAAGCCAGGAAGGAAGCCCTGGATGCCCATGAACATGCCCAATGTCTCATGAAAGAATGCATCTCATCCCGCTTTATCCCCTGGAAGGTTGGAGATAAGGTTTGGCTTGATAACAAAAACCTCCACCTTCGCTACCCTTCTCAGAAACTCTCCCCTAAACGAGAAGGTCCATTTGAAATTTTCCAAGTCTTATCGCCCGTTTCTTATCGACTCAAACTTCCTCCCACATGGCGTATCAATGACACGTTCCACGCTTCTAAACTATCGCCCTATCGGGAGACTGCCAAACACGGCCCGAACTTCCTATCTCCCCCCCCAGATCAAATTGACGGAGAAGAGGAATATGAAGTGGAACAAATTCTTTTCCACAGAGGAACACGCGGCCACCGCCAATACCTCGTGTCGTGGAAGGGCTGGCCTTCTTCGGAGAATACCTGGGAACCGGAATGAAACTTGTCCAACACTGCCTCCCTCCTCTCCGCCTATAAAGCCCGTCATCCCAAAGATTTCCCTTTACTGCCCTAACATGCCTCGCCGCCCTACCCGTTGCAACACACCCCCATCTTCGTACTCTCGTACTTTTGGTCTCTCCTACCCTAGTCTCCCCATTATTCCAAACCTGTTTCCTCCCCATATTCGTGATGCCCTTTTTGCCACTGTTCTTGAAACTCCTGATCTTCTTTTTGCTTTGGAACAGAATGTGTTTTCTTCTTCGCTTCCACACGCCTCTTTGTATAATGGGATTCGTCTTTACCATACATACCTTCGCCTTCGCTCTTACAGTTCTATTGCTCATTCTTCCTCTTCTTCTACGGTACACGCCGCCATACTCCAAGGACTAACAGACCTTCGTTCCAACACCATCTCCATTTTAGCCGACTCGGGCTTCTCCGATGCCGTAGCATCCCTCCACCCCTCTTGTCTATGGGATGTCCTTTGCCCACATTGGGACTCCCTCACTGACCGGCAACATCGCCTCTATGTTGACGAAGCCAGGGAACATTCCTCTCCTTTCCCTTCTCCATTCGAGACTGACGAGAATACCCCTCCATCGACCAGCCAGCCTTTTTGGCCCGATCCCCCTAGAAGGGGGACCCCTGCCCTCTCTCTCGTTCCGGTCGCTTTGGAACCAACTTTGCCCCGCTCGAGCCCCACCTCCTCCAGAGCCTCTCATTCCTTGCCCGCCTCTCCTTCCCTTAGTCGCCAACGATGCACCTCCTCTCGTCACCCTCTCCCCGGACAGCCCTATCCTCGCCCAATTGGAACCACTTCTCCCCCAATTGTCGTTAACCAACCCATCCCTGTTCCCCCTCCTCATTTCTCCGCTGCTTCGCGGAATAGTCGGGGAAATTCACCTTCAACTGAGGCGACCCCTGGACCTCCTTGTCCTGTCTGTGCCAGCCAGGATCACACTTACGTTCAATGCATGGCTTATCGATGTGGGCTTTGCAATCGACGGGGACACCCAGCTCACTCCTGTCCTACCATCCACCTCTGTTGACTCTGCGAGACCACCGGACATCTCAAGTCAGACTGCCCCTTCTGTGGCGAATCATCCAATGAGGAGGACCGCGACGTTGACAATGCCATTGAGTGCAATTCGGGCGGACATTCGACTTAGGGTTATGTTGGAGTTGAAGTCTCCAAGGTACGAACGGGGTAATGTTACAGTCGACATCGTTCCTGAGGGTTGTACCGCTTCTTTGTCCAATTCCCTTTCTTTTTCTCACGTAGATTCATCTCTTTTCCTCTCGGCCGAAGGATCCCTCCTCTTCGAACTTCTTTCGCCTTCGGACTAATTCCCTATCTTCTTATCACCTTATCACCTTATCTTGTATACTTAACCTTCCACAGCTTCTGACTCATTCTTACTGCAGATGACTCACTTCCCTTCCATGCGATTCCATCGCATTCCATCTTGGACTTCCTTTTATGTCTTTCCCTTTGTTCACTGCTACGACATAGCTTGGTCTGTGCTTCGCACTTTCCTCTATAAATACCAGTAGCACGATGGTGTATGCTCCTTAGCTAGTTCTATGCAATCCAGCATCGATTCTCAGCTGCCTCGAGCTCTTGGTGTGCGCACTCAAGATAGAGAGATCCCTTCTTCGACCAAGCAAAGCTAGACGGACTCTTCGTGAGATTCTCGCTTTGACTTGAAGCCCAACCCGACGCCCTGCGTAACAAGTACCATTGGAACAGTTTTTGGACTTTTGGTATTGAGTGGGTATTAGTACTTGGTATAGCCTCCTTTTGCCTTGAGCACTGCCTCAACCCTTCTGGACATGCTCTCAATCAACTTTTGATACTCCTTAACTGGTATCCCCTCCCACACCTCCTGAATCCTCTCCCATAATTGATGAATTCCATTAGGAGGTGTTTATACTCTGCCAGCCTCCTCTTGAGATAGCCCCAGAGATGTTCAATAGGGTTGAGGTCAGGAGACTATGCAGGCCATATCATGGTCTCAAAATCCTGCTCTTCTAGCCACCCCTTTACCTTTTTACAGGTATGCTTGGGGTCATTGTCCTGCTGAAAGATGATGTCAGATGGATTAAGATCATGATACTGCAAGGTATTTAGCAGTTCACCCTTCAAAATCTGAAGGTAGAGATCACCATCCATCCCACCATCAATCTTAGCAGCATGGCCAACTCCTTGCCAAGTCATACACCCCCATACCATCACAGAATCTCCTTCAAATTTAACTGTTCCTTGTACCAGCCTGTCACTAAGCCCCTCACCTGCCTTTTTTCATGCCCATTTGCACCCATCTGACCCTAGGCAATTGATCTTGATCTCATCAGACCATATCACCCTCTTCCAGTCCTCTATAGTCCAATCTCTATGAGCAATAGCAAAATCCAAGTGATTTTTGCAATGCCTAGCAGAAAGTAAAGGGTGTTTGGACTTGACTATAGCCTTTATTCCAGACTTTTTCAAGTGGTGATGAATGGTGTTGGGATGGAGAGACTGGTTGGTGACATTGGAAAGAGCCTTGGTCACTTGGACAGCATTTTCAGCTTTCTGAGATGAAATGAAATAAATGGCATGGTGAATATTGGCAGGAGAAAGCTTTGATGGACAACCCCCAACAGACTTTTGGAGGCCAGAACACTCTTTAGAATGAAGTCTGGATATGGTGGCAATGCCAACACCAGTGCTAGATGCAATAGAGTGAAGAGAATGACCAGCATCAAGCTGAGAAAGAATGGTATTCTTTTGAGTGGCAGAGAGTGATTGCATGATGGTAGTGGTAAAGAATCAAGAGGTATGGGAATGTTTTAGAACTCAGACACAATGTTGACATGTATATCTATATTTGTAGCACCAAACAAAAGCAAATAAAGTGCTGTATGACTGAGATCCTGTATCTCATAATGAAAGTCCAAAAATTGTTCCAACTAGTTTTTATTTGTTCTTTGTTCTTTGTCATTCACTTTTCCTTCAAAACAACTTGATGTCATGAGATTGATACCAGAAAAGAAATTTACTAGATTGCTGAAAATAGGGTTATCAATCAAAAGTGTAAAGATATAGCTCACATACAGATTTGATTCTCAGGAATAACCTTCAAAATCATCTTCACCTTTTCATCTTCAAACACTTTGCCATACTGCTTAAAAAATTCCTTCATAAATGATTCTACCCTCTTGGATATGTTTGACTTGTACTTTTGAGCAGCAGAGGAAAGAGGTTGGGGATGCTTTTGATGGAAAAGATAGAAAGAATGCTCTAGAATAAGCAGCACATCTGCAAAGCAACAATATATATTGTGTTGATGTATTTTAAAAATAAACTCTGAAAGAAATACCAATAAAAGAAAGCAAAATCTGCTTCCATGTGAATAGGTTGATCTTTAATTTCCAATTTAATTTCCATGCAAAATAAGCAAAATGAGTAATTTACCTTTTTCTTAGGCCCCTGAATAAAAAATTGTTGAGGATCAATATTGGACTAAATAATGAAATAAAATGCCAAAAATTAATATAGTCAATTAACATACTACTTGATTGTGGATAATCTGACAATTACATGATTGGAACAAATAGATTGAATAAATATAAGTTAAGACATTATAAAAAGAGATTGACCTCCTATGTATATGTAAAATGATATGTAGTCAAAGTTGGATATATAATAAAAACTTACAAGCTAAATTAATGTGAAACAATTGCATTTGATGATTTATGGGTTATTAATGATCAATGATCAACACCAGCACTCTGCTACATTTCACAATGCACAACTCACATCCTATAATTTGAAAAGCAGAATAGAGAGTGAATTAGCATAGCATAATTGGCATCTCCACTCTCTGCCACATTCTACAATGTATGACTCACCATCTGTCATTTGCATAGTAGAATGAAGAATGAATATACATAGCATGATTAACATTACCACTCTTTGCCACATTCCACAATAAATGACTCACTGGCTGTGATTTGCAAAGCAGAATGGAGAATAGATATAACATGATCAACATCAGCACTCTCTGACACATTCCACAATGCATGGCTCACTCTCTGTGATTTGTGGACCAGAATAAAGAGTAAATGGGAATAGCATAATTAATATCACCACTTTTTGCCACATTGTGCAATACACAACTCACATCCTGTAATTTGCAGACCAGAATGGAGAATTAATAAAAATAGCACAATCAACATTACCACTCTCTGCCACATTCCATAATGCATGACTCACTTTCTGTGATTTGCAGACCAGAATGGAAAATGAATACAAATGGCATGATTAGCATCACTGCTCTTTGCTACATTTTACAATGCATAACTCACATCCTATGATTTGCAAAGAAGGATGGAGAATTGATGGGGATGACATGAACAACATCACCACTCTTTTCCACATTCCACAATGCACAACTTACATTCTGTGATTTGTAGACCAAAATGGAGAATGAATGGGAATACATAGCATGGTTAACATCACTACTCTCTGCCACATTCCACAATATACAGCTCACTAGCTATAATTTATAGATCAGAATGGAGAATATGGCATGATCAACATCAGCATTCTTTCCACATTCCACAATGCACAACTTACTATCTGTAATTTTGTAGCCAAAATAGAGAATGGATAAGAATGACATGATCAACATTACCATTTTGTCACATTCCACAATACACAACTTACTAGCTATGATTTGCAGACCAGATGGAAAATAAATCAGAATGGAATGATTAGCATCACCATTCTCTGCAACACTCCATAATGCACAATTCACATACTATGATTTACAGACCAAAGTAAAAAATGAATAGGCATGGCATGATCAGTGTCATCACTCTCTGCTACATTCTACAATGCACAACTCACAGACTGTAATGTGCAGAGCAAAATGCACAATGAATGAGCATGGCATGACCAATATCATTATTTTCTGCTACATTTCACAATGCACAACTCACTCCCTGTGACTTGCAGAGAATAAATGGGCATGGTATAAGCAGAATTATACTTTTTGTAATGCACAACCTACTTCCTGTGATTGATGAACACATCATGAACAGAATCACTACCCTTTCCAATGCATAACCTACATTCTGTGATTTTCACAAGATGTGGAAAATCCATTGGCATGGCATTGCATGATTAGCATTGCCACTGTTTGTTACATTGCACATTGCACAACTTACATGCTATTTGTTACATAATATTCATAGCACCATCAACCAATATATCATGAACAAATTTATTTTTATAGCTTTTTTGTAATTGCAACTTACTGCCTGCAATTCATTAGCAGCATGAACATAAAGATCACATCTTCAATTTTTGTAATAGTAATTCATTTCAGTGTCTCACCCAAAAGTGTGGAAACCACATTGCCAATTTTTCAAAAGGTATGTCCATCTTGTGCACTGGAAGTAAAGATTTGTGCAGTTTATTTATATCAGGCAGGAAACTTTTCTCATCAAAGTTTCAGCTTTTGTAGCATATTTGTCATGTCTTACTTACTCCTGAATTGCATATTCAATACACAATGCTATGTTTGTTTCTTGGGCAGTCACAAATAGCATTTGCAAACCATCCTCATCCAAAGCATGTGCTGTAGTTTCTAACAGTACATCACATCCCTCATTTGACTTGTGCATCCCTTGCATGAATACAAATTACATGAGCTCAGTCAATAATCTCACCAGAAATTAAATAATACCTCCAATCTGAACACTAAATTTTGGTGCATGCTTCAATTGACACAGACGACTCCATACATCAGCATTGCCAAAGATTCCCTTTGTATGCTCATGTGCCTTTGATACCTTCT
>JBBPMT010000938.1:0-10477 GCA_038090455.1 Garcileccinum viscosum | reverse complement strand
TGGATGTATCTTGACAGTGTGTGAACATAATCACATGACCCAGGAGGCAATGTTGTAGCCAAGGGTTTGCTCTTTATTTGTTCTCACCAAAGCGAAGTGAAATTCCCACAGGTGATTGCGGGGCGCTCGTGCCCCGGTTTGTGGTTAGGCATTGCAACGGTTTTGCACCTCACTGTATGGTTTGGTGGTGGAACCCAATGTGAAGTTTTCTATTCTTGTCATAAAAGGGAAGTCAAATAGCATACAGGCCATTTTCAATTTTTGCGGAGCCGCAGGGTTTAATTTATGAAAATCCATGATTGCTTTGCTAGCTGACCTTTTAAGGTTGCTTGCAGATTCCCAAGTACAATCAGATTCATCATATCCCTTCCAATGAACCAGATATTGGAAGCCACAACCAATGGGTTAAGAATCAACTATGTAGTCCACTTCAAATTCTTCATTTCCTTTGTCATCAATGGATACCAGTCCAGGATGTTGGATAGGTTGTCCTTCGAGTGGTTCTATGTAGAGTTTAATATGAGACATGTTTACTATGTCATGTGCTGAGTTCGATTTTGGGAACAAGAGTTTGATGGCATTGTTATACATGTCAGTGAGCTGGTAAGATCCTATTCATTTTTTGGTCAACTTCTTTGAAGGTCACTCTGTGAGTTCTAGATATTCCATTGATAATAATACAAGATCGCCTGGTTTGTAATCTGGTGCATGGGAGCAGTGTTTGTTAGCTTGCTGACTCATTCTATGATGTGTGCATTCCAGATTCTCTTTTGCTAGTTGCAGATTGGTTTTCATCTGGTTGGCAAATTCTTTAGCAGCTGGTGCTTTGACTATCACAGCTTCAAAGTTGATTCGAGATGTGAAGCTCTTGGTGAGCTGGAAAGGTGTGAAACTGGTCGTCGATGATTTGGTGTTATTTATGTTGAACTGGGCAAGTGCTAACCATTCAGCCCATTGATCTTGTTTTTTTGCAATGTATAGGTGGAGATATTGATTGAGTTCTCTATTCACATGCTCAGTTTGTCCATCCGTTTGCAGGTGATACATCATTGACATCTTTTTTTCAATTTGCAATAGTTTTAATAAGTCCGTCATCATCTGGGATGCAAACTGGGGTCCTCAGTCGCTGATCAAGCTATTGGGTAAGCCATGATGGCACCATACATAATCTCTGTAGAGTTTGGCGATTTCTTTTGCTGTAATTGTTTTCTTTGTTGGTATGAAGATGACTTCTTTCGAGAATTGATCTACTACCACAAGGATGCTATCGAAGCTATGACTTTTGGATAGTCCCATAATGAAATCGGCTGATACTGACTTCCAGGGCCCTTCTGCTATTTCCAATGGTTGAAGTTTTCCTGCTGGTGCCTTGTTGGTTGGTTTCATCTGGGCGCAATGGTCACATGCTTTGCAATATGTTTCTATGTTGTTTTTGGCTCCTGGCCAGCTATAGTAATGAGATATGAATTCTTGTGTCTTTTCCGCACCTTTGTGTCTGAAAAAGGGATAGTTGTGAAACATAGTGATCATGGTTTTTCAGAGATCTGCAGGGACCCATATCTTGTTGTTGTAGTACCATATTCTGTCACAGTCTATTGATCTGTTGGAGTTGCTATATTTGGTTTGTTCCTCTTGTATTTTATTGAAGAGGGCTATGTCAAGCATCACCTGCATATGATGATTGGGGATTACAACTTGGTTCTTGTTATTGTTTTTGATCCTGATCATGTGATTCTCTCTTCTAGAGAGTGCGTCTGCTTTTTCCATAGAGGTACCTGGTTTGTTTACAAGTACATAGTCAAAACAAGATAAATATGTGGCCCATCACACTTGTCATCTATTGAGATCTTGTGCTTTCATGAACCATTGGAGGTTCTTGTGATCTATCCATATCTCGAACTGGTGGCATGCACCTTCCAAGTGATGTCTCCATTGTTCCAGTGTGAGTATGATTGCAAGCATCGCTTTATCTGCTATGGTGTAATTATGCTGTTCAGGGGTCATGCTATGTAACATGTATGACACAGGGTGCCATTTGTCTTCTATTTTAGTCAAGAGTACTGCGCCAACAGCAAAGTCTGAGGCATCGCACTTGACTCTATATGGGGTTGTATCATCCAGGTATGCCAGTACTAGAGCAGAGATAAAGGCTTGTTTAAGTGTCTCAAATGCTGTTTGTTGATCTTTTTCCCAGATCTAGAGTTGATCTTTCTTTGTTAGGTCATGTAAGGGTCTTGCAATGAGACTATAGTTGGCGATGAAATGGCAATAGAAGTTAGCTAGTCTGAGGAAGCTTTTTACACCTTTCAGTGTAGTGGGTATGGGCCAATCTTGCACTCCTTTTGCTTTTTTGTAGTTCATAGATACGCCATGTTTGGAGATGTCCATGCCTAACATGTCAACTTTGGTTACTCCAAAGAAATATTTCTCAGGTTTAACAAACAGATTGTTGTTCCGGAGTTTTTCTAAAACTCTATGTACTAATTTGATGTGTTTCTTTCTATTGTTATCCTTTGAGAAGATCAAGAGGTCATCAAGATATATAATAATAATGTCATCCATATTGGCAAAGATCTTGTTCATCATTTGTTGGAATGTGGCTGGGCTATTACACATGCCAAAATACATGACAAGGGGTTTGTAAGCCCTGAGGTGGCAGATGAAGGCTCCTTTCCATTCATCACCTTCTTTGATGCAGATGTTGTTGTATCCCCATCTTAGATCCATTTTAGTAAAGAGCTTGGCTCCTTTCAGTTTATCTATGATTTGTGAGATTAAAGGTAACAGGTAGTTGTTTTTCACCATTCCTTCATTGAGATATCTGTAATCCATAACCATGCATTTCTTGCCATCCTTTTTGGGGATGAAGAAGACAGGTGAGGTCTGGGGTGATTTCAAGGGGCAGATATATCCTTTACTGAGCTGGTTATCTATGAAGGCTTTAACTTCATCTTGCTCTTGGGGGCTAATTTTGATGAGACGCCCCTTCTTTGATATAAAATTGGGTTTCAGATCTACTGCATGATCCCATGGTTTTCTTTCAGGCATTCTCTCGCTTGCCTTTTTCGAGAATATGTCCAAATATTCATGGTATTCTGCTGGTATGAGTTTGGTGGCTTCTGCGGCATCTGGTACTTCTATCAGTTGTTCTATTTTTTGTATGTGATATGTGTAAGTGACTTTGTGTGCTTCCGCTTGTGTTCATGTGAGATGTTTGAGTGCCACACAACTAGGTGGACATTTATCCATGGTGACCGTTCCTGTAATCCAATCTATCATGGGGTTGTAATTCCTTAGCCACATGTATATGAGAATTAATTGGTTTTTTCCCAGATTGGTGACATCTGCATTTACTTTTTCATGATGTTCCTGATAGTCTATGATGAGTGAGGCAGTATAAGCAATTCCTCCTGCCGAGTTTATGGATCCATCTACATTGTAGACTGGTATCACCATTTCAAGGGGTTGCATTGGAATTCTGTTTTCCTTTGCCCATGTTTGATCAATAAATATGCCAGTGGCACTGCTGTCTAGCAGGGCTTGGCATTCTGTTTTTGTGGTTTTTGTAATTATATCAATTTTTACAAATAGCTCGCAGAGTAGTTTGAGGGTTCTCATGCGTTTCTCCATCAGGTTTGAAGACAAGCTATTTTTATTTTTTGTATAAGTGGAATTAAGTGTCACTTCCCAGTGACCACACTCCTTTTCAGAGATCACCGCTTCAGTTGAGTCATCTGGTAGGCTACCATATTGAGATGGCAGGGAGAAAAAACTATCTAGGTTACATTTGAATTCAAGATTTGTAAAGCTATTCAAAGTATGTAAATGAAATAGGTGAGCACTATTTTGGTGTCACATCCTCAATCTGTTGGGAACTAAGTTGAAAAAGGAACTATTGAGTGAAGAAATAAAACTAGAGTCTATATTAGTCATGCTATTACCTGATATAGACGACTTTACTCTTTTCCCTGATGTGCCTCAAGGTCTTTAAAGTAGGCTTGGGCAGCATCGAAGTCCATTCCATGTATGGCAGCTTGCCAGTTTGGTTGCCCCACTGGCTAGGGATTGAAGAGGGTTGTGAGTGGTGTTGAATGTACAGCATGTTGGTTTGGTAATGTAGTTCCTTCTACAGCACGTACTTTTTTAGATTTGAATTGTAAGCATTCTTCCCTGTACCCGCCTCATCGGAAACCATATTCATTGCAGGTGGTGCTTTTCACCTTGCAGTCCCTTGCCATGTGATCTTCTTTGCCACAGTTGTAGCAGCCCTGGGTTGAGTGGCCTATCTCCTTCCAGTTATTGGTAGTGGTACAATTGATTTCCATTGCATTTGGATCATGCCTTGATTGGTTCGCTTGGAACTGAGATTCAAAGGATTCTATCACATTGGCATATTTTTGGACCACACCAATGAAGTTGTGGAGGCCAGTGGGCCTTTCTTGTTGCATGAACATGTGGTGAACAATGTCTTGCCAAACAGATTGTTCCAAGAGCATTACTCTGGTGCCTTCTTCTACCTGGGCTTGATTGTATAGAGCTAGCCATTGTGTCAAGAAGACTTGCATCCTCTTGTTGCATCCTTGTTTCCTGGCAATGAGTCACTGGGTGGCTATTTCTTTCTCATTACCAATGTGGAATCTGTCATTGAGTAACTTTTTGATCTGGTTCAGGGTTAACTAGGGCATGTTGTTGTCTCTTCATTTTTTGATTTCTGTTCAGGCCCATGCGCCCGCACCATTTTTGTCTTTTTTGCCACTATCAACACCTATTTGAGAGAATACTGCCAGATTTCAGTTCTTTTGGCCGCCTAGTCATTGTTTGCCAAATACAGACAGGTTGGTTTCTCAAAGGACCAACATTTTCATCCACTATTTGTCAAATTTGTTGTAGCTTCCATTGAAAAGGCCGGAATCCTTTATAACTTCTGCTCTTTTCAATTTTGGCTCATCAAAGCTGTTTGTGGCAGGGCGATTTTCATCTCTCTCCTTATGCTCTTGGTCCCATTGGGCCTCTAGCTCTCAGTTTCTCTGCTTGGCTGCTGTTAATCTATCCATGGTTTGTTGTAGCAGCTCACTGAGTGAGGCAATTTGATCGGCGAGTCGGTGCCCACTGCTTGTTGAGGAGCCTAGGCAACGGTGGCTCATTGTGGAAGTTGGCATTTCCGAGTCCATGGGGTCCATTGAGTATCCCTCGGTTATCATGATAGTCAAATTCTATGTGGGATTGATAAAAGTCGGTGGTGTTGTCAATGAGTATGGGTGCTTTATCGAGGCAGTGCTCCAGGAATTCATTCTGGAGCCAAAGGGGAAAGTCGGGTGTGAATTCTATTGTATATGGGGCATCTCTGACTATGGTATCATTTGGATTGAAGCCTTTATTGATTGGGAGTCATTCAGAGATGTCAGAGAAGATGGCTATATAGTTCTTGTTGCAGAGAGCATGCCAATTGTTGCTGTATAAATCCAAAAAGTCCATAAACTGAAAGAAAAACTCTTGTCTGTCGTGGTCAGACAATAACTCTGCAATTGTCAGATACAAGGGGAGGGGACTTGGTTCTGCCTGGCTATGGCTGACATTTTAGTACACCAAGACTGTGACTCTTTAACACATAGAAATCATGATGCGTAGTTTGCACAGTATGCTCTGTTGCACTGACCCACTTTGCATCAAGGGAATTATCCGATTTTCTAGTGGTCAGAAGGGTTCACTCAAATGCGATCTACCCTGACAATGCGAACTAGAACTATGCTGGACCAGTGTATAACAAGACATGGAGAGGTAGTGTCTTTCTACCTATGGTAATGGAATAACCACCTGACTGTTACAGGAAGAGCCTTGACTCTGGCTATTGAGTATAATGGGACTATCCCTTAATGCTGGGAGCTGCATATGATGAGGTATAGAGTAGTGGATAGGGATGGCACATAATGGTGCCAGTGAGGTGAAGTAGTAGAGAAGAGTCTGTTCTTATGAAAGCGACCAATAGCCTTGCGACTAGGTCACCTCAATAATTACAAACTATGGAAGTGGGTGTGTATAGGCTAGTGGGGAACTAACCAGAACAGACTGAGGTCTGCTGGTCATTGCATTCAAGTATTTATACTATGATACATGGTGCATGGACCAAGCTGTATCTATCGATAAGCTATCTACTATTACTATGTAAGGCTATAGTGTTCTCACGAGTGTGGGAGTATTCCCATGAATGAGGTAAACATGTGTGGGTCTAGGCTATGATGTTATAGATAAAGGATAAGGTCATGTGATGTTACATGACTGATCATGTGACAAATATCAAGTCACGTGATTGAGAAAAATGAAGGGAATAAAATAGAAAAAGTTAGATTACAGAAGAGAGTCATAACAACAACTACCTCCTTCTCTACAACAAGTTTGGGATGATACAAAAAACATGCAGACTGCTCAGTACCATGCTCAATCTGGCAGAATATATGGAAAATTGAAGAATTTGCTTCAGCAAATGAAGGATGATCCAATCCATGAATATCACATGTACAATCCTTATTGCCCCTTTGCTAGAGCTGTCAAGTGGAGCCTTGGCAAATTTCTTGATGAGAATTGGATGCAAACTCAAATCAACTGGTTTCTGAAACTATGCTGAGCACATTCTTTTGTTGCTTTTATGAATTTATTTTTCATCATCATTGATTCATTTAATTTTGTAAAAATGTAAAACTATCAGTCTCCTCAGCTGAGCAATTGCTTGATTGGATCAACATTTTGCCCACTATGTCAACTTGGCAGACCATCCAACTTGAGGTGCAAGGCTATTCTACCACCTCATTGATTCAACTGATCTGGCACAATGGCCTCAAGATGGTCAGGAGCATATCCAATTCAGTTTTTGCCAATCATATCACTTTTGACCTCATCAAAATCCAACAGGACAATATATGCAAGTACAGAGTGTGGTTTATGTCCCAAGAAGCATTCAGGATTCAAGTTCATTTAGAAAATAATGTTAGCATATTGTTTGTTGATTCTGATCCTTAGGATCAGCTCCCAGTTGATGTGAGCATCATGCAAATTATTGCCACATCTGACAAGACACTTGTAACTCAACATACTAGAGGGCTAGAGATGCACCTGCTCTTTATTATGATAGGCAACATTGACTCCAATATTCACATGAAAGCTACTTTCCATGCATGGCAATGTGTTGCATTCATATCCATGCCCAAGTTTGAAACACATCCTGACTATCAGACAATCTTTCAAACTCACCTCTAGCACAAGTGTGTTGATTTGGTTTTTACAAACTTGAAGCATGCTGCTCACCATGGTGATTTTATGCTGGATCCTTTTGGTGACATCTAACACTACTATACACCCATTGCTGCCTGAATTGCTGACCTCATGGAATAGTTAATGATCTCTGGCATCCCCAAGAATGCATCTCCCATCACTAAAGCCACCATAAAGCAATTTGGTGATGGGTAGCACTATGAGTCACATGCTGGTGAGAAAACTCTAGAATGCATTTTTGATGCTGCTCAAGAGGCAGACCTGTGGAATCTTGATCATTTCCAAAAGCTTGCAAAGTCTCACCTCCTTTTAGGAGTCTGCCTCTTATTCTGGCACAACTATCCTCTTTCTAACCCTGCCATATTCCTTGTCCTGGAAGTTCTTTATATGCTACATAAACTGTTCTTTGATCACATTCTTGCATGCCAATGGTATAAGGAGGTGATAGGAAAAAATAAGCTGGACTTTCATTTCAAATTGGCTCATAAGCATGTTAGTATGCAACAATTTTTGGGTGGAGTCTTGCATGTCCAGCAGATGACAGAGTAGAAGCATCATAACATCCAATGGAAAATCATGTCCATTTTGACAGGTGCTGCTCCACCAGACTTTGTTGCCACCATACATTGCATCATCAACTTTATCTACCAAGCTCAAAGTCCAGTCCATACTGATACTACTATTGCATTCATGCAAGCTGTGCTCAAAGAATTTCATACTTGAAAGAGTGCTATCATCAAAGCTGGTACTTGGAGGGGGAAACCAGGCATTAAGACTAACTTTGATATCTCTAAACTCAAGCTCCTATAGTCATTTGCAGATGCAATTTGGAATTTAGGCATGATCATCCAGTACATTGCAGACATCACCAAGCATCTTCTTATCATGCATTGCAAGCAGCCTTTTTTTTCACTCTTCTTACTGAGCATAGCCAGTCATTAACCAATACAATAGTGGCTGAGAAATATGATAAAATCACTTTGTTCAATTCCATAGCTATGTGGATTTTATGAGCTGTTTCAGACAAAGAGATGCATTTTGAGGCTCCATGTCCAGTGCAGAACCATTTTATGACTGGTTTACTATTCAATGACAAAACAACTGCCCTCTATGTATTACACTTGGCCCAAGTGGAGACAAGTGTAGCCTCAAGAAGAGGTCAGAAATAAAGGCCTGGGGAGGAGATTAGAGATGGTGAGGTCAATGAGGCCCTTAAGGATTGAAGGATCAAGAGGGCTTCATGGTAGTGTTTGTAAGCGATGATGTCAGAGCTATTGGGATAAACCCTAAGGTGGGGGTAGTGACCAAGTGACAATGGTCCGGGTGTCACTTAGAAGGGTTTGCTATAGACCTCTGCAATTGATGATGATAGGAGTTGACTTGGGAATAAAAGAATATAGGAAATTCTGTTCTGTGGAACTCAGACAGGACTATGGGTCAATTGCTGAGAAGAACTAGACTGGGGGTCTAGTCTTCAAGGCCCATGTATTAAATACTATGGGTATATGCACACAGACCATGCCTTAAGGGCAGATACCTGCTATCTATGGCTATAGTAAGTAGTCCATGAGGTAGACATGTGATAGATAAAGCTATGTAAGAAGTAATAAATGTGGTGTGGCAGAATGGAAGCCAGGGACTGTGAAAAGTATGAAAGATGGCCATATACCATGAGGTGTGGCAGATCTATAGATAAGTGAAGAGAAGATTGAGGAAATGAGATCTAAGATCTATCAAGATACAATAGAGATCTAGATTGGGAGATCACATTGGCAATGAAGGATGAAAAGCCAAGCATCTATAAAAGTGTCAATAGATACAAACAAGAGAATAAATGATAGATCATGTGATGACCAGTGTCTATGGTCATGTAACCTGATAAGATACTTACAGGCACTAATGCAGGCAGCAATCAGGGAAAGGGAGAAAGCCATATCTGGAACCCTAGATTAGAGGCAAGGTAGGTCATGACTGAGGTTCGCAACAGTGTTAAGGGTCAAGGAATCAACACTTGAGCAGCAAGATGGCTACTGGGTTATATAAGGATTTCAGAAAAAGTGTCCATGTTACGCTGGGCGTCGAAAGTCTTGTACCTCTAGTACTATCACAAGCCTAGACGAGAATCTCACGAAGAGTCCGTCAAGTCTAGCTTGGAAAAAGGGGAGCGTCAAGCAATACTACAAGCCTCTAGCTTGTTGGAAGGAAGGGGTCTCTCTATCTTGCGTGTACACACACCAAGAGCTCGAGGCAGCTGAGAATTGACGCTGAATTGCGTAGAACTAGCTAAGGAACAAACACCATCATGCTATGGGTATATATAGAGGAGAGTGCGGAGCACGGACCAAGCTATGTCGTAGCAGTGAACGAGAGAAAGACATAAAAGGGGATAGAGATGGAATGCGATGGAATCGCATGGAAGGGAAGTGAGTCATCCGCAGTAAGAATGAGTCAGAAGCTGCGGAAGGCTATGCCTACAAGATAAAGAGATAAGACGATAACGAGATAAGACGATAATGAGATAAGACGACAACAGATTAGTCCGCCGATGGAGGGAGAGAAAAGATAAGGGATCCGTCGGTCGAAAGGAAAAGAGACGAATCAACGTGTGAAAAAGAAAAGGAACGGGACAAAGAGATGGTACAACCCTCAGGGACGATGTCAACTGTAACATTACCCCGTTCGTACCTTGGAGACTCCGACTCCAACATAACCCTAAGTTGAATGTCCTCCCGAATTGTGCTCAATGGCATTGTCAACGTCGCGGTCCTCCTCGTTGGATGATTCGCCGCAGAAGGGGCAATCAGACTCGAGATGTCTGATGGTCTCGCAGAGTCGACAGAAGTGGATGGTCGGACAGGAGTGAGCTGGGTGTCCCCGTTGGTTGCATAGCCCACATCGATAAGCCATGCATTGAACGTAAGTGTGATCCTGGCTGGCACAGACAGGACAAGGAGGTCCAGGGGTCGTCTCAGTAGAAGGTGAATTTCCCCGATTATTCCGTGAAGTTGCGGAGAAATGAGGAGGGGGAATAGGGATGGGCTGATTGACGACAACCGAGGGAGAAGTGGTTCCAGCTGGGCGAGGATAGGGTTGTCCAGGGAGAGACTGATGAACGGAGACACGTCGTTGACGACTAAGGGAAGGAGAGGTGGGCGAGGAGGGTGAGACTCTAGAGGAGGTAGGGTTGGAGCGGGGCGAAGTCTGTTCCAGA
>JBBPMT010000936.1:0-10478 GCA_038090455.1 Garcileccinum viscosum | reverse complement strand
TCATATTTGTTATATTTCACACTTTACTATTGGTTACTTACAAGTTTCAGTTCATTCCTAACTGATCCTATCTTTTATCTTAGAGTACAAATCTTCAACATACTTTTCTCTATGCAGATGTGTTATACATACAAGTAAATATTGTAGAACCAGTATATAAGGCCACTACAAGTGACCTATAACAATACAAGCTATTCTCTTTGAATATCTTGCCTGCTTTGACTGCTCACTCCTCAAATACCAGTGAGTTTCACACCGAGTCTTTTCCCTCGTTGCACAACTGCGCCCAAGGGGATTATCCATATCCCTTTAGGGGCTTATGTCTGACTCTGCAGAACTTGGGTTTGTGCTCTCAAACTCTTGATCATATCTTGTTGCTCACTTGACTGCTTGTGGCATCTGGTCTGACAGGGTGGGAATGAGTGTTGGCTTTGCAATCACTGGCATGCCATTCTCCTTTACCCTTTAAAGTGATTGTCAACTTACAGTGTAACATTAAGGCATCAGCAACTTGGTTGGTAAGACTCCACAGTTCATGTCTTATTTCACACTCAGCCTGACAAGATAATTACACCTGTATGTATATATGGCAGGTTCCCCAATATATAGTATGCTCCTTACCAGTCACTATATCTGGTGGGTGCCAGCCCTCTTTTGCAGAGTGTGTATATCTTGGTATATATAGAGTGTGACCCTGGCTAATTTCCTTTGTCCTTCATTTCCAAGGTGCTTTCATTGGTAGCTGGCTTAATATTCATTGGCATGCATCTCTTGTTGTCCCAGGCTGCCATGACATGGAAAGACCCAGATGGTGAAGGCAACAGAGAGATGATTCTTAAGAGAAAGGAAATAGAAACCAATGTGTAAGTGGATGTGCCTGCCTTGACATTTAAATCTTCTTTATGAATGAGTATTAGTGGCAAGGTGAACATGGATGTATGCTCTGAGAATGTCATGATCCATGGTTAAATGCTGTTGGTTTAGTAGATGATGGTTTGGGGTTGAATCTTGTGCATAAAAATCTGGATCCTATTGCTAATCAGATAGTAAATGTTATAATACTATGTAGATTGAGTTGCACCTTGAAAGGAAGGGTGTAATGAATCATACCCAGATGATGGATCTGAGGTAGAAATTGTAACAATCTTGTGTTTCCTACACCAGCTCCTCCACTCATGTCAGGTTGGTTGATTTTCTAAAGACCAAGAGCTTGGCACTTCTCCTGTGAACTAGACCATCGCCCAAGTAAGTGTGGGACTCCCTTGGCTTTGACATTCCTATAGTGATCATGATCATGACCTGGAATGCCCCACACAATAATGGCATGCCATTACAACATGACAATGCATCATCTACTTCTTCACCCAGGCCTCATTCAATGCAACACAATGGTGTCACATTTCTGTCCTAGCCTCATCCAATACAACAATGTGTTGATGCCATGATGCCACAACAATGAGACTAATGATGACGAATGATGTGCCACACCAGGTAGCAGGTTGGACACAGGTCAGCACTTCAGCATTTGCTGACCCATACTATCCATATCCATGCTCTTCCCTATGAGTTGTCTCCATCTCCATTCTCCCCCTCTCCTCTTGCACCAACATGCAGAATTGATGACACAATATGCATGATTGTGCATGTTGTGCAGTCATTCCTGCATGCAGCCTGACCCTTGTTATTCTATCCACCCCACTCCTCCTGCATACCTGCAGTGTGAGTGTGGATTAGGGTGTCATATCTGCATGGATCATCCACACCAGACAATTGTATCCTACAGGTACCTCAAGCACAGCGTATGAAAATTGAATGGATTGATGCATACTATTTTTTTTTCCCTCCAATCTAGCCTGTTTGTCTGCCATCCTCAATACAACATTTTATAGATGAACCATGATGTCTTACTCCACATCTGATTGCTAATCATTACATCTCACCCATTCTCCCTCCCTCCTGAAATGACTACCCTGCCTTTTATAATGCCTTGTATTATCCTCATGATCATGTGAATGCTTTTGAATTGTAATTGGCTGTCAATGGCTTTCAAACATCATTTTCTGCATTGCACAGTGTGAAATTGAATTTGTCAGTTCAGTTCAGTTCAATGGTGTCACTCTGAAGATATTCTATGTATCCAGCTGATTTTGCTTGTCAAAAACTATGCTATATTTTGCTTCTCATAAATACACTCACTGCCAACTTTTGTTGTGAATATCATCATAATCTAACTTGCCCCTAGTCTAGGGTTCCCTTTTTGGCTCAACCCCTTTCCTTATAGCTACATGCTTATCCCAGTGCTTCTCCTTAGTCATATGATAGCTAGACACTGGTTATCACATGACATACTATTGTGGCAAGTATTTGTATATGTTTACCTTTTTATAGACACCCAGCCTCTCTACCTTTTATCAGCCGACATATCTCCCAATCCTGATCTCTTCATATCTTGATAGATCATAGATCCCGATGGATCTTCTCTTCATTTATCTATAGATCTGCCACACCTCATGGTATGTGGCCAGCTTTTATACTTTGCATGGTCCCTGACATCTTCCATTCTGCCACATCACGTTTCTTGCCTCGCAGTCTTTATCTATAGTGCACCACTATCTCATGGACTCTTACATATAGCTATAGATAGTAAGTACCTGCCCTTAAGGCATGGTCTGTGCACTTGTACTCATAGTATATATAATGGAGCACCATAGAGGACAAGACTCCCCAGTCTTGTTCATCTAAGGTTTTGTCCCTTGTCTCTTCATAGAAGAATGCCAACCGACCACCTTTGCTTGACTTACCTGAGTTACATCTTATTATCTTCGAGTTCTTCATCGGCAAGTTCAACAAGACATAGGTACCTCAAACCCTACAAGTGAACTATAGGCACATGATCTATCATGCATATCCTTTTCTTATCCTCTCAATAGCTGTTCGCTTCAACTTTTACATGAACTGATGAGTGCTGAAGTCCATTTGTCAACCATAGATGTTGCTGCTCATGTTACTGGCTGGTTGGATGAACTCATTGGTTATTGTACACAGACTTGGACTCAGACTCTATTTATGAAGCAAATCTGTCATGACTGAAGTTGGAGGAAGTTCTCAACTCATGGGCCTCCAAGTTGGTGAAAATGAAAGGGAAACAGAACATATCCATTCAATCTCATTTCAGCACTGTTGTCTCACTTCCTCGAATCCCAATCACATATTATTGATCATTTGCCTCAAGATATTCAAGTTTACAAGTTGAAAAATTTGGTCCTTCTATCAAGTGGTGCATGTTATGTTTTTCTGCTCCTCTATAAGCACTTGTGTCCATTGGATTGTATAGACCCTTGTATGCAATCCATACATTCAGTGATGACTTTGCATACTATAAACCTGATATTGAATGGCTTTATTGACCTGTTTATCCACAGATGACCTCTCTGTCCCATTAACTTGGTTCAAAGCTTACCCACTGATGGTTGTCTATCTGCAAACAGCTGTTCTCATTGCAAGGCTTGCAATGGGAATGGGTTGATCCATTAAATCATTGCATGTGCACACTATCTTGAATGGATTATTACTGATTGTGTGTGAGACATTTACTTGTCTTATACTACCCTTTTGTTGGAGCCATCAACAAAACAGATGACTACTTCTACATGGTACAGATTCTTGAGCATGAGTATGGCTGTAACATCATTGAAATGCTGGATACCTCACCTGTCAGTAAACTTGAATTGTACAGCATGAGAAGAGAGTTGAGGTTTAGAACACAGAATGGAAAGTTGCTTATCCTGCCTATTGTGAAGACTGGCTGACTGTTGTCCCTGGGAGTGTCATGTTGTCATGTCTAAACAAATACTATGAGGCTTCAAATTGGACTCTGCCTTCTGTTTGTACCATGTGTGGTCAATACTGGCATGATGCACAGATTTACAATGCCATGATGTCAAGTTCAAGTAAACTTGATCTCAGCATATATACTAGCAGTTGAATTGATGGCTTGATATTAGATCACCATGGAGTTTGCATTGACAGGAAAGACTCAGTTGAGGTGGACATATGTGGAGTGTTATGTGGTGCTGTTAAAGGAAAACGTTCCTTGGTTTGTGCTTGCCAATGGACTTTTTTGAGGCAATCTTCCAGATACATGAGTCCATGACCTTGCCTAGGTGGAGGAGAATCTATTGTGATACTACACACACATGTCATGCCTTTGTTCCATTGTTCTGCAATCCATCCCAGCCAAAGGTATTTCATGGGAATACTTGCACTCACGAGATAGATGTGGTATCTACTGCCAGTGGACGTGAATGAGAAGTTGAGTGTCATGTTCATCAGACCTGGGAAATCTGAACTAAAAACAGCAAACAAAACTGAAATTCCTCAAGTTGGGGCCTGGTGCCTTGTGCTGCTACCGATATATATACTAATTTATTATGCTTTACATATGGAAGCAACTGATGCAGACTAGTGGCAGCAAGGTCCCCTCAAATGAAAGTTAATTTAGCAGATCAAGGCCCAATGTGTGGGTGGCTGTTCCATAGAAAGGGTGAAGGAGCTGACAGAGTGGGAAAGCATTCAAATTCCAAGCATTCTCATAGTGGGTGCCTTGAAAAATATTTACATAAACCTGCTGTCACTAGATCTGAAGTGGTGGCAGGCAAGCCACACCTTATATTGTAAAAATGAACATTCACCTCTGATCATTATTGTAAATAGGTGGAACTTTGATCCAGACACAGTGTCACACCCTGGACTAAATGTTCAATATTCAGCATTATGCAGGATCAGAAACCTCAATAAGAATTGGGTATGACCAGAATGGTTCAGATGTGCTTGCATGTACACTAGCTCACTTCAGCATATACAAATGGAAAAATGACAGTTATATCTGATTTTGTATATGCTACAATCATACCACATCAGTTCTAGTCAGCAACATACTTTACGAGCATATTTGAGCATATGCACATCATCTCATTTCTCTTAGCTTACTTCCCCATGACAACAAATCCACAACTATCCATCCAATACTGGTCTGTACTATTGATGCTTTGGATAGAGGATATCACCAATACAAAAGGAAACAACATTGTACATGTTTACAGTGTTTGTTCTGCTGGTTTTTTGATGATGAGGTCTTAGACTATTACCCTTGACTGTTGTTACTCGGCAGGTTATGCTAGAGACTAAAGCAAAAAAATATGTGCCTTACACAGCGAATCTCAATTCCAGCATTCCAAGGGATCTTAGAGCAGATACAATCACTAACAACCTTGCGCACCATGATCTCCACTCTCATGAACTAGCTTCAAATGGTTTTTGGTCACACCAAAAATGATCTAGACTTAGACAACTTGGACATCATTAATTTCATTGTAAACCTGAGCACACACTCTACAGATTGGGACCAAGAACAACACACAACATGACCTATATCTGAATGGTTTCTTGTTCAGCACTACTGGTAGCAGTCTCAACATTGGTGAACTGGGACCTAGTCTAATTTGATTTGATTTGATTTGATCCTTTGTTTGCCTATTCCTTCCTTATGTTTTCATTGTCATTCAGTCCCATACTATGCATAGTCGAGTGCTGGATACCCTGAAGCCCCACTCAGGTGGAACAGAACATATATGATGAGATATGGATCAGGAGAGACATCTCCTTTTTGTCTACTGGCTGGCAGAGAACCAGGTTGTTGATGTTGGCCACCTCAAAGTCTTCTTTGCATCCCAACCCATTGACCTACCTGACATCATACAAGCATCACTGTTTGTATACCATGACTATGATGCAGCATGCAAAGAAGGTGAAATTTAGCTTGCCATTAGTGGTAAAGTATTTATCCAGGGTTCCTGAGGATACATGGTTTGCAGTTGATGTGTCAATTGTGCATGTGCAATGGTGTAAAGTTGCCTTGTACCCTGTTGGTTGTTTGTGCAGACAGTTTCCCCTCACCCTTGGGAGCTAGTCTTGCAGAGCACTTCATGTACCTTGGCTTTTAGTCGTGACATTTATTAGGAGGGTGTATGAATGGGTATTGTAACAATGTTGATGCTACTAGCTAGTCCCTTTGGGCATCTTATCAAACATTTGAGTATGTACTTTGCTGAACAGATGAGTTTCCTGCACTTGGAATATAACCAGATAAGCACTTACCACAGACATACTTGTGATCTGCATAGATACTGGAATTTTCAGAACAAGGAAGAGCATGCCAACAGACTAGCCAAACTTGATGAGAATAACAAATAATGAATGTGCCTATGTTGTCAAGTTGAGTTGGCATTTTTTGAGGTGCTGCCACAAGTCACTGGGTCTTCAATGTTCAAAATACCTCGCAAAGCATACACATGCTGGAATGTCGCACAGAGTGTCAATTCTGTCAGGGAACTCCTTGGTGTCATGTTCTTCTTGAGTGCGATTTGTCCACCCATTGAAATGTTTACAACTTGTAGATGCCTACAAGCCATACAAATTATCCACCTCAATTGACAAGGAAGACAATCGAGGAATTTCAGGGTTGTGATGATGGGTCCATGTGCAACAAAATTGAAATTGAAGGGAAAAAAAGAACAGAGGGCCATGTATGTATAAGTGAAGGGGTCTGTGTACATGTGTACTACAGTAAATCATGACATAGGAGACCCCTTAGGGTCATACTCCTGGTTTATCATCCTTCTTGATATCAGGAATATAGTACTCTGAAACATTTGCATTGTGATGTCATACATTAATGGCAACAACAGTTGTCCATGCATTAGAAACAAAACAGCCCAGCTATACAGGAAGAAGGTTCTATGCACTTTGCACTGCAGTCCCAAACAGTCTCATCCATCCTAAGGTAGTGCCTCACTCAGATATAATCTCTCTTTTCTTTTTGCTCAAGCATTTTTTTTTCTCTCAAGCATTTGGCATAAATGGAGCTAGAGTGTCATGCAAGGTGGTGGAAGCTGCAAGATGAATATTGTCCATCCCTCTCGAGTGCTTGGCTTGAGTGTTTGGCATAACCAGAGCTAGGGCATTGTGTGAGGACCCCAGGAATTTCAAGATATTCATTTGATAGGGAAGATTTTGAATTACCTTTTTGTCACAAACATGCAAAGTAGTGACACTGAGCAGTTTCATATAATGATAATTGCATTCTCTGGAATAGAAAAGGTAGATCAAGTGGGAACTTCAACTTCACTGTCTCTGATAGTGCACAGAGATGATCTATCTTGGCTTGATCATCATTGTTTTCCTCCATTATCCTGGTAATGCAAAGTGTGATAAACACTGTTGTCACCTAACTAAACCCCAGTTTAGGGTTCTGCATCAGGCTTGCTCCTCTTTTTCCTTATTGCCACACATGTTTCCCTTTATCTTATTAGTCATCTGACATAGCCCATAGATGCTCATAGTCATGTGCACTATCATTTATTGATATCTATTGACATTATTATAGATGCCTGGCTCTTCATCCTTCATTGCCATAGACATCTCCCAATCTGGATCTCTATTATATCTTGATAGATCTCAGATCTCTATCACAGATCTGCATTTTGTTTATCTATAGATCTGCCACCTCCTCATGGTATGTGGCCCTCTTTCATACTTCACATGGTTCCTGGCATCTTCCATTCTGCCACACCATGTTTATTACCTCATGGCTTTATCTATAGTACACCGCTACCTCATGGACTCTCTAGTATGGCCATAAATAGTAAGTACCTGCCCTTAAGGCATGGTCTATGCACTTGTATCCATAGTATATAATATAGCACTGATAGAACTCGACTCTCCAGTCTTGTTCTACTCAGCTTTGTCTCTAGTCTCCCACTGTATCTCTAAGGATTGCCTCTATTCTCTGTTGTCAATCCTTATCCCATCAACTTGACTACTGGATTGTAGTCTCTCAGGCTCACAAGTGAGCTTTATTCTTACTTTGAGTTATTCATTGTTTGGACAAGGTGCCGGTACCTCAAACCCAGCTTATAAATCAATAGGCAGCCAATAGCAGTGCATTTCCCCTTGATTCTCATATAGCTGATAGTGTTTGTAACATGAAGGAGGAGGCATTTGGAAGCTACATTAAGCATTCCAGTAGCATCCTCCATTTTGATTTTGGGATACAATGACTGGAATCATATTATATCCGAAAGGGTCTATAATGAAGCACTTACTCCTTGGGCACACAATGCACTCCCTTTCTCAAAGTCGAATCTATCATCTTGACTATGCAAGGATACGTAGATATCAATTGACTTGATATCAATCCATGTTACATTACCAACAATGATGGAAAAGACAGTTTCATACTTGGGTACTGTGAAGGCTGCATGATTGAGTCTAGAGAATGAAAAAATGGGGTGATTCTTGGAGGGTGCAAATATGTGGATTCTCAGATACAAATCATCACTGCAACATCTATGCCAGACTCCACTTTTATGGATTTTTGCAGTTGGTGCTGGGATTTAGATGGATGTTGGCTGAATGCACACTCGCCAACCCAAATCTAGATTATATACTGGTCTAGGAATTAAAAACTAAAACTGAAAACCAAAATTTGCGCTTCTAAAGTATCTCATACTGTGGAGTATATATATAGGAAGGCCTGGCCAAAATTTGGAATGATTTGGTGATCAGAAAAAATTAATATGATGAAATCAAGAGCTAGAAGGAGGATATATGGAACTACATTAAAATAAATAGCCAGTGCTTGTATGACAGTCAGAATGCATTTTTAGAGTGTTAACATGAATGGGACAACCAACAGATAGCACTATATATACATTCCTGAATTGATCTGGATGCTCAGTGGGTAGAAGGAGGATATGACAGAATTGACTCAAAATAATTAGCTAGTGCTTGTATGATAGTCAGAATGTGTTATTAATGCATTCAGATGGATGGGACAACAAACAGATAGCATTCCAGATGCATTCCTGAATTGATCTGGACACTCAGTGGGTAGAAGGGGGATATGACAGAATTGACTTGAAATAATTAGCTAGTGCTTGTATGATAGTCAGAACGTGTTATAAATGCATTCAGATAGATGGGACAACAAAAAGATAGCATTCCAGATGCATTCTTGAATTGATCAGGACACTCAGTGGATAGAAAGGGGATATGACAGAATTGACTCAAAATAATTAGCCAGTGCTTGTATGATAGTCAGAACGTGTTATGAATGCACTCAGATGGATGGGACAATCAACAGATAGCATTCCAGATGCATTCCTGAATTGATCTGGATGCTCAGTGGGTAGAAAGGGGATCTGACAGAATTGACTCAAAATAATTAGCCAGTGCTTGTATGATAGTCAGAACATATTATGAATGCATTCAGATAGATGGTACAACAAACAGATAGCATTCCAGATGCATTCCTGAATTGATCTAGATGCTCAGTGGGTAGAAAGGGGATATGACAGAATTGACTCAAAATAATTAGCCAGTACTTGTATGATAGTCGGACCATGTTTTTAATGCATTCAGATGGATAAGAGAACCAACAGACAGCATTCCAGATGCATTCCTGAATTGATCTGGATGCTCAGTGGGTAGAAAGGGGATCTGACAGAATTGACTCAAAATAATTAGCCAGTACTTGTATGATAGTCAGAACATGTTTCTTATATATTCAGATGGATGGGACAATCAACAGATAGCATGCTAGATGCATTTCTGAATTGATCTAGACACTCAGTGGATAGATGGGGGATCTGACAGAATTGACTCAAAATGATTAACCAGTGCTTATATGATAGTCAGAACATGCTTTGAATGCATATGGATGTATGTCACAACCAACAGATAGCATTCCATATGCATTCTTGAATTGATCTGGATGCTCAATAGGTAGAAGGGGGATATGTCAGAATTAACTCACAATAATTAGCCAGTATTTGTATGATAGTCTGAACATGTTTTGAATGCATTCAGATGGATGGAATAATCAACAGATAGCATTTCAGATGCATTCCTGAATTGATCTAGGCACTCAATAAATAGAAGAGAAGAAAGATATGATAGAGTTGGCTTGAAATAAATAGCCAGTGATTGTATAATAGTCAGAACATGTTTTTTATGTATTTATATGAATGGAATGCCTCATATATATATTCCAGATGTATTTCTAAATTGATCCAAGTGCTTAATGGATAGAAGGAGACACAACAGAATTGGTTTAAATAAATAGCCAATCCTTGTATGACACTCAGAGTATACTTTCAATGTATTCAAACAAATGGAGCAATTTACAGATGATGTCCTAGATACATTTCTGAATTGATCTAGATGCTAATTGGATTGAGTAGCAATATGATATAATTGGCTTGGAATAAAAAGGTAGTACTTATATGATCAGTCAGATCATATATTAAATTTGTAAGATATATACAGAGCATTGTTTGAGTCAATTCTCTTCATCCACATCCATCCTATCCTCCTCTTCCTCCTCCTCTTCCTCCTCCTCTGGGCAATTTAGACATTCC
>JBBPMT010000935.1:0-10478 GCA_038090455.1 Garcileccinum viscosum | reverse complement strand
CACCGCCAACAGCCGTATGCTCAGGACCTTCCAGTCACGTTCATAAGACAACACCGAAATGAAAACGGGAAGAATTGTATACCTGGACACATAGCATCACTTGTAATGTGTCAATAATTAGCGACCGTTCCTTGAAGAATATTAACACACCATTTAGCAAAGTTAGCTTGCTCTTCCCTCGAGTATGGGTCCTTGAAACCTGTCGAGGAAATCCGGAAGGTGATGAATTGAGATAAAAGATAGTCAGATTTTCACTCACCGCTTCGCTTCCAGAACAGACTGTGCGTGAGGACATCCTTGGGTTTGTCAGGATCAGGCTGCATTCTTTTTGTGAGGTGTTCCAATTCGTTATTGCCAGCACAAGCTGCCTCGTCGTCCGCGCGACAATAGTCGATATGAATGTGCCGACCCATCACCGAGCAAACAAGGTTACACATCATTGGTGCGCCTTCATCGTTGGTAGAAAACTTGCGCCCTTCTATCTCCAGCGGCACGTCATCCGGCCCATCAACAGTCCAGCGAGCACGCGACATTGACCCGTGGCGCGTCTCGTGTTCTTGTTGTGGATGACCTTTCAGAAAATAGTAAACACACAGCAGGATCCCAGCTTCATACACCCGCAGCTTACCAAGAGGTAGTGTGCAAAAGTAACCACAGTTATCGCATCTGGAAAGACATTAAGCGAACAAAACGTGGACAAAATATTCACCAATCATACCTTGCTTCGCAAAAATGAACGACCTTCTTATCCAGACTATGGTTGTGGGGTCCCTTGTGCTTCGTCGCGCCTGGCGGGATTGGTTTGATGCATTTCAAGCGCTTCGCAACTGTCATTTCGGCACACTGTAAGATCAACACTACAAATAATCGAAGGCTTGAACGAACCCTGAGAATACTGCAAGACAGTCAACATCAGAATGGCTACTCGAAATTAAGGGACATACTTTGGTATACTGGAATGTTTCATTTCGGCCCGTGAAGGTCGCCTCAATGGAGTGTGGCGCAGTTTCGATCTCGCATATT
Organism: Garcileccinum viscosum; assembly: GCA_038090455.1. Classification (NCBI taxonomy): domain Eukaryota; kingdom Fungi; phylum Basidiomycota; class Agaricomycetes; order Boletales; family Boletaceae; genus Garcileccinum; species Garcileccinum viscosum. Next base: position 9,455 of record JBBPMT010000935.1, on the reverse strand, counting down.
CCTGGGGCACTACAAATGGCAGCACACAAATGCTCTTGTCTGCAGTAGCCCTGTAAGTGATAAATCTACGCCCAATGCAACATCCCACATACCCGCATAGATGTATCGCGCCTGCATCCAGACCGTGCATGTGGTCTTGATCGGCACAAAGGCGTTTGCACAATTGGCATTGGATAGAACAAAACCGCGCATCGCATTGATGAATATGATGGTCAACATCACTTCAAACCTGCATAAGTTCGTGAAGAACAGAGATATGAGATAGATCTACCTTGGAATTCGGCATGTCCCAGGACACGAATATAAACCGCCGTCGATAAGCGGAACATTAGATAGATCGCATGGCTGCGAAAGATCAGAATCACACGTATGAACACTCAAGGCAGTTAAGAGACTCGCCTTCCCACAGGCGTGCACGGGAGCCGCACAGAGATGCTCCTCATCAGAGTGATCGATCACCTTTTCTCCGTGAGCTTCGAACTAATATTCCGAAGCAAGGTACACACCTCCGCGCACACGCTCAGGCACCCATGCCTTCCGGAGAATTTGCATGGCTTTCCACACAAGTGCCGGTTTGCAACGCAGCTACAATCGAGGACTAATCAACAATGCGCTTTCACGCAATGCAACAAACACTTACATATGCTTTCCGGCATGTCCAGCACTGTCGCAAGGTGCTCAATACTATGTATGTGGCACTACAACCAAAATATCACTCACCTCATCGTACACGGCCGATGTTCTGTTGGCTCCGCCTCCAAACAGAAATCGCACTCGTGCACGCACACATGGTCGGATAGGCAGTCGTGGCCACCTTCGTGCGCCCGACCCAGTATGCATTGCAGCTGACACCCTGCGCACGTCAATCCACACAGCTCGACAGTGCCCCGTAAGTCCACGATCGAATTTTCGAAGTGACGTTTCAATTCATCGATGCTCGCATGGCTACCACCACTATCGCCAACAGTCTGGAATCGCGCTAGATTCTGGTTGAGCCATTCGCGCACGTGGGTAATCCGCAAATCCACAATGTTCTTAAGATGTTGGGTCAGGCCGGCAATCCATTCGCCCTCAGTGATGTATTGGCGAGAAGCATAGCCCTCCCAAGCCGTCCGTAGCACCACCAGCATGCGTTCACGAGAGGCGAACTGATCACCCCCAGCCCCAATGAACAACTGGTAGGGCGTATCCGGCAGGTCGACTGGCTCGTCAGTGTCCAGGTTCTGTAGTGAGAATCAATGCGTGAGTCGTAATACATTGATTACGTTGTCATAGGTCACCTTCAAGGGCTCTCGTTCAGGATCGATCTCCGCATAGCCAAAGGCAAGCGCATTTGCGAGGAGGGTCGAAATTAACTGTGCACGGTGGGAGGCCATTGTTTCTAAACACGAAACTCATCAAATAATCGAATTAAACAAGGGCTTGGGTTACTTACGAGACATGGCCCCCCAGTCATTCGCCTATAACAGGTCCCATGAATCGATGAAGTCATTCTGAAAAAAATCATCCTCACCTTTAACTTAGCCATCAACGTCTTCATTAAATGGAGGAACTCTCCTGCCGACCGGTGAGTGATCACCTGTTGATCCAACTTTCGCTTCACTGCGGGGAATAGTTTATAAAACTCCTTTGACTCGATGACTGGCCTGTGGCAAAAGAGCAAGATTATTCGAGTCCCCCGGGCTCTAACTCAATTCATACCATGGAATAATGTTCAGCTTCCCCGCATGTAGCCGAGAAATGAAATTAGCCTCCTGCTCATCTTGGACGATTCTCTGGAACTTGAGGGAAAATCTAGAAAGGGAGAGTAAGTATTATGAAGTCCCATACTAGAGAGACCAGATGTTCATCACCCACTCTTTGGCGATTTCGACCTTGTCCGAGTCAACGACATCCTAAAGTAAGGAAACTAGCCTAAGAAATTCCGTGCCGCTACGTAGGGAACGAGAGGTTCAAACACAACAAACAAACCTTGATGATGATGACCAACGTCGACTGGAATAAAGATGGATTTGCCTTAGGATCCAACACCGTCGAACTCGACTGGAAAGATTGGAAGAGTCCGGTGATGTCTCGACTGAGAGCAAAGTTATTGCGGAAGAGTACCTGCAATGTGAAATATCACTGGTCAGCGCCTCCCCCTTCCGCCTAGAGGTTGCCGTATCCAGCTTACCAAGTTGGAAATGGCGGTGTTGAACAAAACAAGCAGCGTGTCCTCTTGCGCAGACCGTTCGATACTGTGTACACCTACGGCACCCACCATAATATGTCAGCAGGAGGTATAAAGAGGAGGCCTCGTACCGACCTTCGAAATCGAGTGCAACAATCAAAGCATCTTTTGTTGGCGTCACCGACATCCAGACCCCCTCCGTCGTCCGCATGGCCGAACCCGCAAATGACGTATCGACGAGATGGTTCAATGCGAAACTCTTCCCGACAGATTGTTCTCCCATTGATGAAACCACCTTGACGGGCTACATCGGCAACATGAGCGACCAAATTTTCACATAGATCAGGGTGATACGCACCTTGGATGCCATGTACGACTGGAACAAAGACTCGTACCACCCAAAGGACAGACTATCCACGATGCGATTCACATCTGCACCCAACAACGACCTCTCTAGCTCTGGTGAATACACCCCATCCTTGAGTGGCACAAACCGGTTTTCTTTCGCCAGTGCAAGGTGGATCGGAATCAAGCACAGGAACTCGACGAGCCATTCTCCTGCGCGATACGCCGAAATGTTCCAGGCTCGTTTTCGGGTTACATTCGATTGTTCCCTACCACCGTACAACTCGGCAGCAAATACCGCATATGATGCTGCAGAGACCTGAATAGATTTGAGCATATCCCCAGTCGGTTTCTTGGTCGATCTTTCAAATGTAGATATCATCTCCGCGAAATGCGGTGCGTATCGTTGATAATCCCGGTCCGTCACGAAAACGAGCGTCCGCACACTCCGAAGGCTTGAAGAGGATATCGTTTCGCGTTGCACAGCAGGCGACACGGGAAAGCGGGTCCAGACCTCCGCGTGGCAGTCAATAAGACAATTATGTGCGGTCGTGGTTCCTGCCCCCGTTCCGTATCGTGCAACCGAGCCTCGCGAGCCTTTTTCCTTGAATGTAAACTGGGTCACTTTTCGCGTGATGTCCAGCGTGTGAGAACGGCATGCATGAGCCTCAAAATCCAGGAAGACAACGTGCACTGCAGTTCGGTTCATCAACGACGTGACGATGGGTCCGTTTTCGACCCTAAGGGGGACCAAGTCGAGGGGGATTCCTTCTGTTGAACCAAAAGTACTCCAGTGGTACGCGGTAAACGCCAATTCGGTTCCTTGAGCTTCAAGTTGTGCAACCAACAAGCAAGCGCCATCAGGCGTCGAGCTCACGCGGTAGGGTACGCTGTCAAGTTGGAGCGTAGCAGGTCTAGACGCCCCCGAGTTTCAGAAAGAACCCCATAGGAATTAGGTTCAAACACACCGAAATTGGAGTGTTACTAGAGAGAATATTCTTGCCTGCGCCTGCGAATCAACAAGAAGCAATTCTTCGCATCCGCTCACAAAGCATGCATGACGGATGGACATATCGCCGGCATACCACGAGTGCAGGTTGTGTGCACTTCCCAAGGCCTGAAATCCTCGTGCGTCATCGAACACAAAGATGTGTAATAGGAACTATTGGAAGGGAGTACGATCAACAGTGATAACGCATAAGCGAACACTTACCTTGTCTAATGACACTACTGCTAGCATATTCTTTGACTCGTCGTACGCTAACACAAACTCCTGCCCAATCTTTTCACGATTGAGCTGCTTCGCACGGCCACGCGCAACCGTGCCCTCGATAGCCGTCAGTCGATCAAGGTAGACACTGACGTTCCCCGCCAGGTCAGTTATGATCAACAGTATCTTTTCTCCTTCAAGCAGCTGGGCTCGTCTGTCCAAAACAGAAACTTAAGTAAAAAAGAGCAAAAACAAGGAAGTAGGTACATACACTACAGAATAGCCAAGTGGCAAGTTGAACGTATGCCGGAAGTTGAACCGCGGCGAAGGGATCGCACCGGGATTCATTTGAAGTTCGTGTTGATCTTGTGTCGTCAAATTCATCACATGCACTGTGTACGTTATCATTGGATCTTGTTGTGATGCGCACAACCCCCAAATTCGATACGAGGTTGACGTATAATACCCTTTTGGTGTTATATACGAGCGGTAGTACATGTAATTCTTGCTGTTGCTCACCATAGTATCGCCCCTTTCGATCTTCTTCCACTTTGTCGATGGATAAAGTATGTCTGAGTACCATCATTAACGTCGGCTAGCATCAAGAATATGGCTGCAGACGCACGAGGATCCACTTTGCGCAGACATCTCATTCACATGCTTGATGAAATTCACTCTCAGTTTGTCCCATTCTTCCTCGGCCTTCTTTTGATTCTCGCGCCGGATGCTCGCAGTACAGTCTTCTTCTTGTATCCTGAGCATTACCGGAGTGAGCTTCTTTATCGCCCTCGTGATACTGCTCTCCAAATACTCAAATGCCTTAAGCCTGGCCTTGTCCGCCCAGAACTTGAATTGCGGAAATTGCTCTCCATGCCGCTCCACGTCCTGTTCCAACTGACTCAAAAATTGACCATCCGAGATATTTTTTGCTTCTTCTATCGCGTGGTCAACGGCATCTTCCAACCCCGCCATAACAGCCTCCTCTGGCGAGGATCCCTTCTCTAGTGGCCGTGTGCCCACAACCCATAATACCATATTCGTGAGGGCCGCTTTCGTAGTGTGTAACTTGCTGCTGCCTCCACTAGCCGCGCCATATACTTTGATATTCGCTTTGGCCTGCTCGATATCGCCATCTAATACGACCTTCAACATTCGTTCGGCCGTCAGATCATCCAGCTTCAGATGACCCTTTTCCCAAGATGAATGCAGTTCGTTGAAATGAACGATGTGACGTTTGGATGTCCGAAACTCCTGGTTGTCAATATTCTTGAAAACCTTGAGTTGCTTTGTAAATTCGTCGCTCGCTTTGGGGTACAGCTTCAGGAGCTCCGAGAGGGGTTCTGGGATATGTGCGTCAGCTTCGACTCCAAGATTAAAAAAACACTTACGTGGATCATCTAGCTTTGTGGTGTCATCTCCATCAAACGCGAACACCTCACGATCTACAGACCTAGTATAGCATCTAGATGAGCTGAGGAACACAAACTAAAATAGTCACTCACGGATATGACTGCAACGCTTCATCCACAAGCGCCTCGAACAATGATCTTCGGAGCGTGGGCTTCTCCTTGGTCAGTTTCGCAGTTACAGAACCAATCTCCTTCCGGATATACGTATCGGACATTTGTCTAACAGCGGCAGACTCATGCTTCCATTTCCTGCATGGTTCAGGAAAGCGTCTTTCTAGTCCAGCCTGAACCAAGATTTTCAAGGCTTCCTCATCCAACCTTTCGTTCAGACAAAGACGATTTGATGTCCTGTCAATTCCGAGGGTGGGAACGGTCAGATTGCGACGCCATGTGTAATGGATGACACGCACAAATATGTTTCAAGTTGCATCATCTCCATTGTACGCGGAGTAAATGCTTCCTTGTGGATCCTCGCCTCTTGATATTCCACAGTCATGAACCCTTGTGCTGTCTCACCAAAGAGTAAAAACGGTGCAATAGCCGCAGGCTTAGTCTGGTCCAAATCGTCTGTGGAATCTGATGGAAGTGCAATTGCCCGCGAAACAGCCTGGGGAGGCAGTTCCACAACAAATCCGTCAGTCAGGTCGGCTACAGTGTCCGAAACAAGTATGAATGACCTTAAACCCCTCACGGACGGTCACGGACTCTTCCTGCTCATTAGTCTGTGCAACTTCAAATGTGATGATCCGATCCGACTCTTCATGGTCCAGTTCCATATCGTCATTCAAGTCTTCTTCGCCTTCTTCGTTCCACAGAATAGTTTGTGCGTGTTCGGGTGAGATCAAAGATACGACTTGATCACACATCTTTGTCAGGTACCTGTTCGAGACCGACATTTCAGACACGAGTCATCTCGGACAGAGCCATCGTGATCGAACCTCATGAACGTGATACGATTGCGACGAACAGAAGACGGGGCAGAATCATCCCAAGTCGTTTGCTCTGGCCAGTATAAGACAAATACTTGATGAGAGCCCTCAACTTGCTCTGGTGCTGTGATGATATAAAGTCCCGAACGGAGAGTCGGCTGCGTGCGAGTGTAGGCATCTGAATCGACGAGAAGCTGTGTGGCGCTGTCAAGGCAGAATGTTAGCATTGCAAAGGATTGACGATCACGTATGAGGAACATACGTAGTTCCATCAACGGCACCGAGTTCCAGCAGAAATCTGACGAGTTCTTCTCTACTCCCGTAGATGCCAACGGGCTTGATGACAAACTTGTCAAGAGCTTTGAAGTTGACCCTTGTCATCGATAGGTATGCACCTGGGCAAACATTGTTAATGAATGCCTCGAGCGAGCTCTGGGATATGATGATCTTATCGACTTGTACCAAAAACGATTAGAGTAAGCGTGCCAATTGCTCCGAAATGCTCACCGAGGCCACCACTACCCTGCTCCGAGATGAGGTCAAGGATGCGATACATTCCTTTGATGGAACAGGCCAAGTCTAATTCATCACGTTGGAGAGGCGGGACGTCTAGATCCATCTATCGATAGGCAATCGAACTTGAGATCCTAATCTGACGGAGATGAATGAACCTACCTGATCAGTTGACGAGTGCTCTTCATCGACGGACTGGTAGACGCTCCCTTCGCCATCGGACCCAACTCCATCCTCAGTAGGAGGAACGTGAATGGAAAGCGCTGGCTGAGAAGGCGTCGACTCAGACTCGAACCCGATGTCAGAGTCGGTGTCCGAACTTGAAGAGGAGACGTCATATTGAATTCTAGAGGTTGCACGATAGGGGATCTGGTACTGAGAGACAATGTCCCCCCTTTCATAAGGATCTAAAACTCGACACACCCTTCAGTTTGTGTGAGCGGTTTGGTTGTCAAAAGCGTACCTTCGGCCTTTCTTTTTCCTTTGTCTATCTTGCTTGGAGGGTAGGCATCACCAGAGTGAAATTTGCTTGTCTCTTTGAAGAGGTCGGGAGGTCTATAAGACGAACCCATCGTGAACGCTAGCGAGCCACTGAGCAGCGGCAAGATGGTGGTCGAAGTTCAAAAAGATGCGACCTGGGTCACGGGGAAGTATGGACTTTATGGACTTTCTGGGACTGCGAAGATCCCCGACACTGGATCGAGTGCTTCTCGTGAGGCTCCTGTGCAAGGAATTTGCAAAGAAGCACTCGAATTCAATGAGAGAGGGAAAGGTGGAAGTGGAACTTGCGCTGGTGGCGGTGGCGAATCAAGCTTCTTTTATATCGATGAACGGCGCAACGCCCAACCAAGGTTAGTAAGGGCTCTGAATAACATGTGTTGTCAGCATTCAGGTGATCAAGACATCGGACTTGATGATTACTTCCCCATTATTCGCTATGAGTGCTGTAACACAGCTGTCACAGCATTGTAACGTTTTCATTTTCACTTCCCATGATCAACCCTATTTCCCCATTGTTCACCCTGAGTGCTGTAGCGCAGCTGCCACAGCATACACTCCCGGACTCTAGAGGGTGGGTACTCTTCTGAGGGCCCACTGCGGTGGATTCTTCAGCATTCACTCGACTTGTCGCCGTGCCCCTTTCTCGAACTCGTTATCGTGCTTCCCGACTGAAATCGGTGTGTTCTTAGACCAGGTCACCGCCCGAATTCCAGGCAGGACCAGACCATCCATGGTTTTAATCGCACCATCCAGCTTTCTGCGCATACATGTGGCACAGCCACAGACCACCCCTGAGCACTCTTGCCCTGTTGGCTCAGGACATCTCGAATGTCCCCTTGCTCGATATTCGTCCCGTTGCTGCCCCCTACCCGCCGGAGGACGTGGAGTTGAGCATACCATCCGTCCGAGAAAAAAATCGATTGTATCAAGTCGTCGCTCTTGGTAAGTCCAAATTTGTTATAATGTAGGACTCCCATGATATTATTGGGGATCTCGTGGAGGTTGTCGTTGACTGTTGCCTCGAAAGTTATGTTTTCTTACTCGTTTAATCCATAGTGACTTCGAAATATTCGCTATGTGGATGCGCCCAAAACGACTGTAACGAGATTCCAGCTAATATCGGACATCTTATCAGAAGCACGCTACATATGTCATTGCACCTTGACTGGTAACCGGCGACCTGTCAGAGCTTCTGATTTCCACCCTAACTCTTAGAGCATGGACTGGATGTGCACTATGATCAGTTGTCGAGAAGCAATATGATCATATATTGTATGACTCTACCAGCGATCACCTTGACAGGCTATCTTTGTTGATCATCACTGGGTGCTCATTATTCGATCGCCATATGCGCCAAGTTCCCTCGTAATCCTCAAAATGTTCATCTCGATGAAAGACCAGGCTGCCTGTCTCACTCCCGGTAATCATTTAGGCAAACCTATCAGCTGTAAGACCTTGGGGGCGCATTATTGCGACGTTTTTAACGCGTAGGTAATCTTGTAGACCTCAACAAGTCCATGTCCACGCAGGAGGAAGCAATCCGTCTCACTCCCCATTTTGACAGGTTAAGACGGTTGGTGAACCTCGGAGCCACATTGTTGCAGCGTTTCATGTGTTTCGGCGGCCTCGCGATAGAACTCTTGAGAGGACCATATCTTTGTGTGTGGGTGCAATTCGTCACGATCTAGATGACCATCCAGACAAGCCAGGTCTGTTGAACACCCTCGGGAATTCATCGTAGCGACACTCTTGCGCCAAGTCCCCGATTCTCCTAACTAAACTGATAATGATCAAGATAACCAATGATTGCTCCGATTCTTCCTCTACCCACGTAAAGTCCTGGACCATGGCTGGAAGTTGCCCCTGAAAGAGATCATTCAAGTTAGTGAGCGCCAATCGTAGAACTTTCTTCTTATGCAATGCAAGACAACTTTGTTTGCAAACATCAACTCTAGGAACAACACCACGGCCATCGAGCATAGAATCGTCAAGGCGATAATTCCGACAGTTGAAACTTGGTGACAACCATTGGACGATCAGTTGAGTACCCTCGGGAATTCATTGTTGTCTCGCTTTAGGCTGCGCCACAGCCCGGCTGATCTCACGAACTTCGAAAGGTCCACTTCCACACAAGAGTAACCAGTCCGTCTGACTTTCGGTAACCAAGCTAAGCCGGCTAAACAACCTCAGGAACGCATTATTGAATCGCTTCAAGCACTTCTGTGATCTGGTCAACCTCAAAAAGTCTATCTCGATGAAGGAGCGAGCGGTCTTCCTCACTCCCGGTGGCAATCCAGATAACCCACGTCCATTGAATAACCTCCGTGATTCGTTATTGAATCGCTTCCAGTTCATCGGTGACTTTGCAGACGTCGTCA
>JBBPMT010000933.1:0-10491 GCA_038090455.1 Garcileccinum viscosum | reverse complement strand
AAACCAAATCACATGACCAAGAGCTCATATTCAAGGCAGGGGTTAGGACCATTGATGACTCAGCAAAGGTTAGGGCTAACTCCTTCCAGTTTGCTTGAAAATATCAAATCCTTTCAAAATAGCTAAACATTGGAACACTTTTTTGAGCTACTGTATGAGCAATTTTTCCTCCTAATCAGCAAAATATCAAGACTACAAACATTGTTTTCACAAAAGTACTTAGAGGATTACTTTAACTATTTACTATATTTTTCAACTTCAGTTTGCAATATTATTTGTCTTTCTTTAAGTTGATTGTATTTGAGAACATAATTAAATTTTTGTGAGATATATTGAGGTAAGATTATTAAGAGTTCTCATGAAAAAATAAAATTAGCATCTTCACACAGGAGGGTTTGAGGGGCAAAGCCCCCCAACCAGTGCCAGCTGGTGAAGCATTGGCAGGCACTCTTCAACACCAATGAATGCACCTTCAGAAGAACATTATGCCTGAAATCACCTGGTCACAGCTCCACCGATGCATCATGCCCGGTTTCAGTCGATCTTAGAGGAAGGGATTGCATTGGATTGCATTGATCCTGATAACTCCCTTCATGTGTATGCATATCACCATGACTTATGGATATAAGTACTGATGTACTTTTTTTCATCAGAGCTGTTTTCTGTTGGCTAGTATTTATTTCATGGCTACAAACCGAGCTCAATGCTTACTGTGATCGAATAAACCATACTGCCAAACTCCATGACAGGAAAAAGGTATGGCATTTTTATATCAGATGGATTGTACCATCCAGTGACATTCACTTGAAGGCCCTTTCTCACAGTATCCCTGAACTCTTATTTACATCACCCAAGGAATTCGGTGCCCCTGATTTCAAGGTATGTTATCACTTATTTTATCTTTTTATCTAAGGCCATGCACATAACTGATTGATCTTAGATGATGATAGACCATTCCACGAAGACTCTGATGGGTACCACTACATGGAGGGTGTTGGCAGGGGCCTATGAATGGGTATGACAGTCTACATACTCTCATTCTTCTTACTGTTAATGTTCACTTCACACAGATGATGCTCATTTTCAAATATTTGACAAAATGGATGCTGATGATGAGACACCTACTGAAATGATTGAGGTCAGTCCTGATGGAATAATTGATAGGTTTTCAGGTGAAGACGGAGATGTCGACAACGACTGAAATGCCAGTATATACTACATCTCGTACAATGTACACTTCTTGTTTGTACAACACAAGTACTGGCAATCGAAATACTTTCTTGATCATATCTACCTTTTTATACCTACAAAAGCCTACGAGCAATTAGACAGAGCGGTGTCCCATGTGCTTCAAACTCATATAACCAAATTGAAAAAAATGAGCCATAAAACAAGCACTCCAGATCACCGAATTGAGCATGCCTGTCGTGCTTTCCATAGTTCAGAGAATTTCCCAGATTCAAATACCGAACGTCTCTAATTTGGCAAGTGATCTATCATTCCGCAACGTGCTGTAAGGAGTAAATGAGAATTGTGGTAAATAGATGATTTGGTGTTACATAAGAGAAACGGAGAGATCCAGTGATTACGTTGCACTGATGAAAATTTTGAGATCAAAGAATTGATACGAACACAATGCAACGAGCAAGAACTAAAGGAGAATGGATGAAAGAGATATTATTAAATCGAGGTAAGTAGCAGAGTACAAAGAGTAAACTGATTGATAATCGACAAGGAGCCAGGGATGGCAGAATGGAATGGAGTTGAGGCGGAAATAGAAGACATGAGAGGGAGAAAACAAAAGGAAAAGGCGAGCAGTGATGGAGATGATGAGATGTGGGAACTACAAAAAAGGGTGACAGAGCTAGAGGAGCTGGTGAGAACGCTAACAAACAAAGGAACAGAAGAGGAGGGGGGATGGAAACGAAACGAAAGTGAGATGGTGATTGAAGGGGAATTAAAAATGATAGGAAAGATGATGAGTGCTCATTTTCAGTGCGCAATGTAAGTGTGATGTAGAGATGGGCGACAAGGAGATGCTAATGATGAATGACAGATGCCAGGATACAATGTGAGATAAGTATAGGATTGAAATGTATAACGAGGGACTTACTGGTGATGGACAGGCAAAATGCAACACGGATGAATGCGCCATGTGGACACAAATTCTGTGGAATGTGTTTGACACAGACGTGGGAGATGTGTTACAAGAGCACAGACCGGAATGAGGACGTTGGACAAAGGGTGTTCAGATGTCCGATGTGTCGGGCATCAACAGTGGGATTGGTAGAACGATGGGAGAGGAGTCGAGAGAATGTGCCGTTCGAAGTGGATGCATGGACAAACCGATTGATAGAATGGATACGAGAGGAGGAAAGGAGGTTAGCAGGTGGAACGGTGGTGGAAGGGGAGAGACAAAGAAAAGCAAGAAATTGGTGAGATCAACAGATACGACTTGAAAACAGTGGGACAACTTGGACTCACCCAATTGACATTTGACAGGACAAGCATCGAAGCAATGAAACGGTTTGAGGAGTGGTGGATGAGATGGGACACGGATAGAATTTTGGAGGAACTAGGGAGGCAGGTGGAGGTGATTGAGATCATGTCAGACTGAAGAAACGACATGTCAGGTAGCATTGATTCGAAGCTCTCTCCTTGTTATGCTAGAACAACAAAGTGGCATGTTCTGGTGATCAAATTTGAGATTCTAGGAACTGTCAAAGTACCGCAAAATGGCAATAGGCCGGTGATGCGGCAAAAGACTAAAAGAAAAACCGAAAAAGGAAGTGATGAGATATTGATCATACTCATCCAGTGACCACGGACGACAAAGACTATGACAAAAGGAAAGACGACCAAGAAAACAAAAGGACGTACCAACGATGTAGCCAAAGACAATGTTCAAGGCAATATGTCTCAAGTCACACCAGAAATGAAAGTCGACAAGTATATTGATCAGTACTACGACAGACAAGAAAAGGCGGAAAAGGCATTTCTGGGATTCGCTCGAATTGACATAATCAAGAGACACTTACAGTTTGGACAGTACAATGCACGAGAACTGAACTTGAAGGAGAAGGGGGCCTTGCTCGATTCATTTCTGAGTAACGGGTTAGATCGATTTGGGCAATCGAACGCGATCAACATCATCGTCAAGGCAGACGATATTGTTCACAAGACAGTGAAGCAGGGATCAGAGCTGGAGACAGTACAGAGAGATGGATCTCACCTGCCATGGCTCCAATTCAAATCGGACCCCCAGGACATCGAGAACGAGAATGCTGGAGACGAGACAGTGCCATTTGGTCCTGAGATTGTTGCTGCAGGAGGACGACATCGGCGTGCAGCATTGATAGATTGGGTGAAGATAAAGAAAGGGAATTTGAGTCAAGCAAAGCGTGAGCTGAAGGAACTCCAAGGAAGACAAAAGGTCGAACCTGGTTCTGTGGCAGAGGAGGACATCCAGAGCGCACAGATGTTGGTAGACCATCTCAACGGTCTGGTCATCTCGGGCGGCACATGGATCGTGGCTGTATACGACGAAAGTGAGTGACTTACTGTGTCACCTTTAAAACAAAACTAACTACGCTGACTCACCTAGGTAAAGTCGACCAGCCCACAGGGATTCATCTGTCGACAAATCAAAGGCTATATAATTATGGTGAGACAGCAGAAGAGGGAGTGGTACAATTGTACCGTATGATGAAGTCCGAGAATCAAAATTGGCATGACTACGAAAGTGATCGGGACCTTCGGTCGTCTTCCCGAGGCTACAAGATTAGCGCACTCCTATCACAGGACTACATCTTCCGCTTGCTCGACACAATCGTGAGCATACCTTCAACGCACTATGTCCATTCAGACATCTTCAAGATCACATCCTTCAGCAATGATTTGATGTCCGACCATGGCGGGGTAAGTGCTCATCATCTAAACATCCATCTCCTGACCCATTCTCCACTAAAGGTACTCGCTGCCATTGTGATCTTCCTTGAGGAACGATTGCGTATGTGTTTCAACACGGTGGACTGGGACACTGTGCAAGTTGAACGCGCACAAAAGATTATGGCCAACGTCAAATCAAGTAAGGAGGATCAAAAGGAAGCGGAGACATACCTGTTCTCTTGCATGAAGAAGCTGGTTGGAGCAACCCCTGTCCTGGATGCCCTGAACAATGATGTGCGCAAAGTCCTTGACGACATCTACACGCAAACCCTAGCAGTAGACGAGGAATGGAAATTCCTGGGTCAGAGAGTGGAGGAATGGATGGGACCATATGAAAACTATGTACGTGAGGTAGTGGAGGAGCTGGGGAAGTGGCCGAAGAGACCCGAAATGCACAACGCACCTGCAGACATCAAGAAGGCATGGACCGACTGTGCCTCGAAGGCAAAGCTTGTCCTCGAAATCAACTACCCATCCCATCCCGAACTCATCCCATTCATGTCATCTTCCATTTGGCGGTCGCTGGCAAATGTGTTGAAGAGGGTGTCTGGTGCAATTCTTGAGGTGAGCATTTTACCGCAAATGAGCCTTGCTGTCGATTTGCGGCTGTGACATACCCACAATCCGTGGTAAAGTCACAAGCCATTCGGTACCACAATCTGGGGTGTGCAGTGGCGTTTTCCAGGGGAATCGTGTGACTTGGCGGTGAATTTACAAATCTGAGCCTACTATCACCGCAACTCCACACCTTTGTCGATTTGCGGTAATATCGCAAACGTGCGCACTCCTTGACTTGTGGTCATTTTAAAGTTGTGTTTTGCCACCAATGGACACATTATGTGTTTAATTTTGTGGTTCACAAACTCGAATTTGCAGGTGTCATCGTGGTTCAGCCCACTTGTTTATAACCATAAGATCATCGGGAGTCGATGGAGGATTGGGTCTGCGTCCGCTGACATGGTGAGGGCCTTCACGGCACACCCTGACATGAACCAACATGTTGTTCAAGACTATCTCAAGATGGTAAGTCATTACCGTCTGTGTCTGGTATCACTAACACTTCACACACAGTTCATATGGGCCTTGATCGACAACATGCCTGCACTTATGAGGCTTGAGAATGACCTCAAACATTGTGGCATTCCTGAGCGACCTCAGTCGGCGAAATCACTCAAGGAATTCATGCTCCTCGAATCAACACAAGAAGGCGAGAACTTGAAGTTGTGGAAACCAGGCCAGAATTTAAGTGTTGAGAAAGAGATTGGAGATACCGACGGTGTGTTTACTTTTTTGTTGTCATGTTCATTGTCATTAACACCATTGTCACAGAGATGCTCCTCAGAAAAGAGCTATACATGGAGGTTATGCTCTTGGATGAGAAAATCAAGTCTTTGCTTCGAAACAAGACCCATCGAGTCCTCGGCCGAAACACCAAGGACTGGATGGAGCCATGGCATCGCACAATTCACCTCACTGGGGTTCAAAAGGAATTCTCTCGTGTCGTCCCTCTCCTCAATTTCCATACAGCTCCATGGGGCAATACGTCTCATTCAAGCGAGTCACGTGTGCGTAAGGAAACAATCTCCTCTGCATTGACAGAGTATGCTGCCATTATGAAGTACCGTGTCAGGCTCTTCCAAAAGGATGACAGTGCTGCTGCCTGGCTTCGTGCTTACATTGACACCAATCTTGCTAGCGCCACGACGAAAGGAAAAGGTCGTCCATGTCCTGGAGGTGATGAAGGCGTATACACAATCACCTGGCCAGATGGAATTGAGTATGACCACTCCAAGATCACAGAGGAAATGCCCTTCGACATCATGGTAGAAACAAACCGAATGGACCGCAGACTCACTCGTGAGCGTGATAGGTCCTCCATTCAGAAGATCATTCGTGCCATTCAAACATGTCCCCTGGCATGGTGTGTTATCCCAGGAGAAGACCCCAACAACTCTACTTCATTGCGTGGCAGGGCTATGCGTCCCGAAATCAGAGAAAAGGCAAAGGAGCTCATCAAGGTTAGCGTACTAAGTTCCTTTTTGTTCAATTCATCATCTCATTTTTGGACTACTAGGCCCTTACTTTCAGCTCATATGAACATCGTGAAAAGGCATTGGATGTTGATGCCATCATCGATGACAACAAACTCCCTACTGAAGACAATTTCATTTTCTCTTGGCTTGTTGATGATAGTGACAAGGAAGAACAATGCGACACCTATGGTATACCCTCTCAACAAGTTGATGAACAGATAGTCAAGGTCTATACGTGCATGTTTGGAGCCACTCAAACAGAGCAACACCTTGAGCCTCTTGGAGTACGGGCCTATGATGAGAAGGCAGCCAAAGCGGATCGCCGTAAGTCATCTGTCTTATCATTCATCTCATTCGAACTAACCACACTACAGGACTTGCTTCAACAAAGAGGCGTGAACCTATTGACATGGGCATTCCTTCTGACACTGTCATGCAGGAGACTCGTGATCCCACCCCAATTGGAATACCAACCAATAATGAAAGTGAGTTTTACCGCAATCCATCTTGTCTTTCATTTTGCGGCTTTGTTCCATTTTGTTTTTGACCGCAATTTCATCACATTGCGTCATTGCGGTGTTTTTGTGGTTTATTTTTAAGGCTAACCTCTCTGTTTCCTTGTGTGTTTTTACCCGCAATTTGACCTCTTCCTTGTTTGCGGTGTTTCTCAGGGCTAACCCACTCTTCCTCTTTTAGTCCATTCCACTTCGGAATCTGCACTCGAGGGTCTGTAAATATTCGGTCCTTTACATGTTTCCACTGTTGATCCATTCACAGCTTTGGCCAATACCATCCGCGATCTCAATACCTTGCCTCGGTCTAGGTCCTCAGAGTCACTTCTGTCTCAGCCTCCTCGTATGTATCTCATATCCCACCTTGCTTCAATGTTGACCCTTGCTCAGAGGTCACCGATCTATCTGACACCATTGAGCTCCCTGACCCACCAACACCACCGCCCAACCAGCTTGCCAATGAGGTCAAACGCACTGCTCCATTCAACATCACTTCACGTGAGTTTCCTTGTAGTCCTCCCTTTTCGTTTATTCACATTTGTATATACCCAGCCCCACGTGCTCCCTCTCTCAAGAAACGTCCCCGTCTCAATACAGCTGGAGAATACTCGACCACTTCTGCCCGCACGCCTGCTACTGCCACCACTGCTCACACTCGTTCCTCACAACGTGCCAGCTCCAGCGCTGCCACTGCTCGCCAACACGTTCAAAACCGTCAACATCTTCTTTCTGACCCTTCCATCTCACTGTCTGACTCTGACGAGAGTGAATATGAGCCCACTCAGCCTGGCAGTAACGCTGCTTCTTTGTGTGATCTCAAGGCTGCTCGCAGGCTCGGTTGAGCAGTGCTGGTGCTTCAATTCAGTATGTCATTTTTACATGCCACAACCGTCCTTGCAAAGTATTCAATGAATCACAGAAATATGATATGATTCGTTGGTTTTGTATTACTAGATCATCAAATGAATTGTTTTTGGCTTCTTGAAATATTTTCTGAGGGCTCTGAGTCACTCAATATGCTGTCTGATATAGTGCTAACCGCTTGCAATTTCTTTGCTCTGTCCAGTGACCCATAGTTTGCCTTATCCCATCCCGGTTCGATCCACGACCCTTTTTCCATCCCTTCATCTTGTTTAACTTTAGTCATAAGGTTCCCGGCTGCAGTAAGTCCTGGCTCATCAGTGTCTTGCTCAGTCACTTGGACCCTTGCTGTGGTCCTTTGTTCTCACCGTAATTTTCTACCTCCAAACCTCTTTTCTTTCGCTCTTCTCACTTGCTCCTCTCCTTTCTCAGGTGTAGGCCTCTTTCTCCGGCTCCTATGGACATCGATTCAGAACCTCCCATTGCCTCGGATCATGACAACGAGCAGGACCACGAACTTGAAGGGGATCCCACCGCCATCCCTTCCGACTCCCCTTTCGACATTGCTCTTGTCCCACAACACATGCATGCAGATGACCCATGCCAACAGGATGCAATCGACGAGGCCATCATGCGCTCCACCTCCACCCATGCTCCTGACCTCCCCAACTTCGATGAAGACTTCAGGCAGACTGGCATGGAGTCTGTCCACCTTTCCAGGCTGCGATCCATGTATATAGACGACCAGCCTGACAGAGCCATTCATCTCCTCCGCTACCGCAGGTGTCTCACTATCGACCATGACTATCTTCTCCAGGTTAATGACGACAACCTTGTTCCCTCTGTTCAAGAACATTTCCTTGACTATATCCTCTTCTTCGGTGCTCGCCTTGGTCTTGACGCTGCTCTTCCCTCTCTTGATGTCCTCGATCATACCTGGCACATGGATCTCACTTTCTCCAATCTCTTCAAGCTTTGGCCTGACGTCCATGCAAAGCTGCCCTTCTCAACAGCAGGCCGAATGCTATATATAGGCTCCCGTCGACAGGAAGACCTTTGGCTTGCTTTCGTGCCAACATCCTTATCTGAGGACCATCATGGTCATCCGACCCATGGTCAAAGGCCCGCTCGTCCACCCATGTCTGTTCTCCCTAACGCAACCACCACTGCCCTTTCCCCTCAGCATGCTTACATGGCTGTTCTCTTCTTCGCCCACCTCCTCCAAGTCATGCACATCAGTGATATTGTCTGCAGACAGACTTACCCTCCCAATGTCACCAGGGAGTCCACCGTCGAGTCTACCAATCTCATGTAAGTCATGCTTTCACGCTAAATTGATAAAGTTTTTTGTTTATTTTTTTTTTTCAAGGGGAAGATTAGAAGAACGACAACGGGTCCTCCAGCTCACCCTTCCTCAGGCCAGAGAACTCCAAAGCCAGATCAGGCGATCATGGTCTCAGTGGGTCGCCGATGCTCCTAGGTCTTGGAAGCAGGACGGTTTCCTTACGGAAAATCTTCCCATCGCCATCACTCTTCGCTATGGCCAGAACCAGCCTATCTGCACTTCCCATGACGAGTGGGATGTCCACCAAGAAAGATCCAGCTGGGACAGGGACCATGATCTTACCCATATCAGAATCATGTCTTTTTCCATTGCCCATCATATTCTGTCAGTTTTCCCCTTTCGCTTCGAGTCAAACCTATCACTCATTTTTTTCTTTTCTTTTCTACAGATTCAACCAGGTTGCAACATGGACCAGAGTCGATGGTGAAGCTCTTCATCAATTGCACGGTGATCTCTATGACCGTCCCGTTGAGGACCCAGGCAGAGTTCTCATCAATCTACGTGGCCGTCGAAATGGCTTCTCCATCCCCGTCTATGACAAGGATGGATTCAGAGTTCGTCGAAGAATTCCTGGTCAGTTCCAGACCTCTGGTGCCCTAGTCGACCTTCAAAAAGCCGATAAACTCTTTTCTCCTGATCACCCCACTGTCAACAACAACGATAAATCATATCATATGTATCCCCTCGCATTCACCAAGGTGTATGGCAACGTCCAGGCCAAAATGACTCTACATGCTTTTGACACCTTCATCAACGGTGTCAATGAAGTACTAGCTCCTCCAATTGATGACAATGACGACCTTTTTGTCGCAGAAGAGGATGATCATGATTACCAACGTGTTGGCGCACCTGTCTTTCTCGGTACTCACTCACAAATATACAACGTCATTTCCCATCGCGTGCGAGACCAAGCTCGCTTTCATTATGTTCAGCTTGGCATGGCCACCTCTGCCATGTCGGGGACCATGGCGACTGGTGCCGTTGCCAAACGTCGCTTCTCTGAGAGAAAGCGACACTGTACTCAAGGGCTCCCTCATCAACGCTATACCAACGCCGTTCAGGATGTGAACCAACCACAGGCCCTCCGACTGGAACAGACTTTCACCATCGATGTCAATCGATTACGTCTGGAGCACAAGACTGGAGGGCAAGTCCATCGTTGACTTGGATATTCCTTTATTTAACAACTTGTCACTACTACAGAACTATCTACGATGAAGTCATATCAAAGATATGTCGTTATATCCTCCATCCCAGCATACTAGATCCCATCAAGGAGTGTCTTCAACCCTTCAAACCAGAGGTGATACCAAAGCTTCTCAGCTGGGCCACTTACCCCCTCACATCGCTCATTGACCTCGTCTGGAACCAACATGCAAGGCATCTTGAGCTAGGAAACGACAAGATAGATCCTTACCATGTTGAATTCATGGCCATGTTGGAGAGGGCTTTGAACTACGCACACACTGGGTCAGGGAAAGTCATCACGAGGAAGGTCATGACTCCGTACTTTTTAGGACAAAGCTTGTTGCATGACGGCTTCCCCTGTCTGAACAAGAAGGTGGTCTCTTTCTTAGATCTGACCACCAAGAGTCAGCTCGTGCTTGACACCACCTGGTGGGCTCGTATGCCGGGAACAGATAAGCGACCTCTTATGGCCTCGCGAAGGGTTCAAGAACTCACCTATGGCAAATTACATGCACGGGTGAGTCTGAATTCTAGATTTCTGATCACGACTGACCTACACCATTACAGCAATCCGAGGCTAGGTTCATCATCGAAGATGCTGTTC
>JBBPMT010000932.1:0-10512 GCA_038090455.1 Garcileccinum viscosum | reverse complement strand
ATATAGCGTCAGTTCAACTTTGCGCCTGTCCACTTGTTTAAACTGTGAATTATGTCAATACAGTATTGGCCATAACTAAATCTCCCCCTCAGTGGATTTTTTTTTCAGATCATGTGATCTTATCATGTAACCATGGTAACCATTTCTCTTAGCCAGACCTCTTGCTAACTTTTCATCTTCATCAATAAGTCCAAGCTTTTATCTCTGATCTTCTTATCTTCTTATCTATGATGTCACCAGTGATATCATGGCTGACTGATGGCTAACTGATCCTATAATGTTATCCCCAATATGTATATCTTGGAGCAGCTTCTTGTGCCTTGATCTATATGCATTTGTAGACAGTATATATATCCAGCCTGTATTTTGATAGTATCTTAGTCAATTATATTTTTCCTGTTCTCAAACATCTACCTCTGCTCCTTTGGATTATATATTCTTAGTGTCATGAATGACCTCATCAATACTTCTCTTCTTTGCATCTACTTTATGTTGCAGACATTGGTTGTGACCTAATTTGCCTCTAGTCTAGGGTTCCATTTCAGGCTTTACCCCTTCCCATCAATAGCCACACCATAGATGCCCAATGATCATATGATCTATCATTTATTTTCTATTTGTATCTATTGACACTTTTATAGATGCTTGGTATTCAGATCTTCATCACTGATGTAATCTTCTGATCAGAATCTCCATTATATCTTGATAGATCTCAGATCTCATTACTGATCTTCTTTCATTTATCTATAAATCTGCCACTTTATGGTATGGTTCCTTCATATTCTCACAGTCCCTGGCATCTCTTCCATTCTGCCACACCACATTGTTACCTGATGGTCTTTACCTATAGTCACACAGCTACCTTATGGACTGACATCATTGCATATAGCTATATATAGCAGGTACCTGCCCTTAAGGCATGGTCCATGTGCATGTACTGATAGTATATATAATGGGATCACTGGTAGACAAGATCTCCAGTCTTGTTCTACTTGGTCTTGCATCTAGTCTCCTGTCAGATACTCTAGGACCACCACTACTCTCCATCCTTGCCCCTTTACTGGTTATCAAGTCAATGATCTTTTGGGCTTACCAATGAGCATTTACTTTGATCTTTGAGCCACTCAATAGTTTGTGCAAGATGCTGGTACCTCCAAACCTAGCTTATAAACCCAATAGGCAAGTGATACTTGCATCCTTCCTTGATTCTTACTCCTCCTGATAGTTATTCATAACACCTTAGCACTCTGTTAATAGTACCTTATTGTAAGACTTTGGAAACCATCAGGCCTAGCCCAGTAAGCACTGATAGAGTCTTCTTACATTATGCTGCTACTTATGCCATGTTCATATCTTGTCCCTCATGTATCTTCCCTTTCTTTTAGGGTGGTTCTAGAGCACATTTAGCACTCTTGCCAGTGGTGCTTAATACTTTCTGACACTACTACCTACTCATATTTGTTATTCTTATGTATTTTATCTTTTGAGATTCTTATGCTACTAGTCATTTATTGTTTCAGCTTATTCATAAGCTGATCTTTTATTTAGTGTTATGACCCTCGTAAACTTCCCTTACTTTTTCTCTTGCAATAGATATTTTCTCAATCACATGACTTGATATTCATCACATGATACATCATGTGACATCACATGACATAGCTTACATAGATAGGTCTGGACCATGACATCATACCACACACCTTACACATATATGGGAACTCTCTCACACTCATGAGAACACTATAGCCTTATATAGTATACATAACCAATAGTCTTAGTAATAGTGCCAGCCCTCATATGGTCCATGCACCAATTGTCACAGTATATATAGTGCAATGATATGACCAGCAAACCCCAGTCTATTCTGGTTAGATTCCTACTAGCCTATACAGAGTTCTCCTTCATCTGAACTTGTTGAAGTAACCTAGCTCACGCTAGTAGTTGCTTTCATAAGAACAGACTCCCCTCCCACTACCTTACTTCGACACCACTACATGTCCCATCTATCCACTTACTCTCTCAATCAATCGTATAGTCGGACTCCAGACTTAAGGAGGATCCCCGATAGCCAGGGTTAGGCTTGTGTTGAAATCACAGCTGGTTGTACCGTGACCACAGTTGGACTACGACCAACTCTAAACTGTATTCATATGCTCGTCTGGCATAGTTTTGGTTCGCTTTGCTGGAGTAGACCTTATTCAAGAGGACCCTTCCAGTTGCCAAAAAATAAGGATCCATCCCTTAGTGCATATTGGGTCAGCACACCAGAGACAACTGGGCAAACCATGCATCGCGATTTCTACATGTTTAAGATTCACAGCCTTGGTGAGCTAAATTTGTCAGCCATAGCCAGGCAGATCCCCAGTTCCTCCCCCTTGCATCCAACAATTGCAGAGTTATTGTGCGACCACAATACATAGGAGTTTTCTTTTCAGTGAATGGACTTTAGTGACCTTTACAGTGATGACTGGAGAGCATTGAAGAACAAAAATTATATCGCCATCTCCTCCGACATCTCCAAATGCCTCCCAATTGACAAAGACTTCGACTCTAACAACACCATAGTAAGGGATGCACCTTTCCACATCAACTTCACACCAGACTTTCCCATTTGGTTACAACACAAATTCTTCCAACACCACCTTGATCAGACATCCATACTCAAGGATGACACACTTGACTTTTATCAATCTTCCATAGAATTCACATACATCAATCATGTTGGGACTCTTTGACAACCCTCCGTCACCACTGGACCATCCCAGCAGCCTCAGCAGCAGCAGCAGCACTCCCACTGTGAGTGCATCCTGCACCTGTCCCTGCAACTCGAGGGCTGATTCCAGTGCCCTACTTGCTGATCAACTTGCCTTGCTCACAGAGCGAATGTCACAAATAATGGTGAGATTGGAAGCCTCTGAACAGGAGAACAGAGAACTATGGGACCGGCTCAATCAAGACTGAGAGGATCAAGAAACCAGCCTCAGGTACAGCATGGATCTCCTCGGATGGCAAGGGAAGAAAGCCGAGATCATCAAGGATCCCAGGATGTATGACAGAAGCTATAGTAAATTCGATGAATGGTGGATGAAGATGTTAGTATTCAGGGAAACAAACCTGGACATATTCGGGGAACACAAATTAAATAGAGAGAAAAACTGAAATCTGGTGGTCTTTTCCAGGATAGGCACGGAAGGCAAAAAGGACAAAAATGGTGCAAGAGCTTGGGCCCGAACCAAGCTAAAGAAATGCCATGATGCAAATGTCCTGTGGCTAGCCTAGAGGGAACTGGAACAACTCCTAGCCAGCTGATTTTGGATTGGAAATGAGAATGAAATTGCCATCAAGAAACTAATGGCAAGAAAATAGTATTGAAGTGAGAGGATGCAAGTATTCCTCATCCAGTGGCTAGCACTCTATGACCAAGCCGAGTGCACCAAAAAGATGGACATCATCCTTCTCAAACAGGGTGTCCAACAGGACATAATTAAGCATATGTATATGCAAAAGGAACACCCCATCACCCTGTATGAGTTCATCATGAAAGTGCAGGACTACACGAATGTGCTGGAAGCATTTGAATCTCACTTCAATGGTTCCTGATCTCGATCCTCCTATGACCCGAATGCAATAGACATTGACATCACCTCTGACAATCGCAAAAAAATAGGCCGATCTTTGTGAGGCTGTTATACATAACTGCAGAAAAGAAGGCCATATGGCATAAGATTGCAAAGCCAAAAGCACCACATGTGCTGAATGTGGGTTCAGATGTGGGGGACACCATAAAGAGTGTTCCAAATATAAGGTGAAGAACGTTCGAAGAGCAGAGGGACCTGCTTTATCAAACCAAGATTCCAAATGACACCCACCACTGGCAATCCTTTCTTGGCCCATGGGACAAGTAAATTGGCAAGGTGCCATCTGCGGTATGGACTTAGAGGCCACTAGGGCCTATTTTCGTGACCTAGAATCCATGCAGGGAAAAGAGTAAGCTTGGACACATTGGGTAGTGTACCAAGCGATACGGACCCTAAATACGTACATAGTTCCTCTCCTGATTTCTTTTCTTTAGTACCATCTCAATCGAGGGTGTGACACCAAGATAGTGCTCACCCGTTTCTCCTCCCTGCATCTAACTCCTTTTCTTCTCTCGATAGTGAATGTAATTTAGATAGCGATTCCATTTCTGTATTTAGTTCCAAATCTACTGAAATGGTGATCTCTGAAAAGGAGCATGGTCACCAGGAAGTGATGCTTAATTCCATTTTTACAAATAAAAATAGTTCTCCCTTGAACCCGAATGAGAAATGAGTGCGCATAATCAAACCACTCAGAGAGCTATTCATAAAAATCGATATAATCACGAAAAGCACAAAAACCATAGTCAACGCCCTGCTATATAGTGGTGCTACCAACATATTTATTGATACTGCATGGGCAAAGAAGGAGAGAATCCCTTTGCAAACCCTAGAACAAGTTGTACTGGTCTACAACATGGATGGCACAATAAACTCTGCCAGTGGTATAGCCTACACTGCCACACTCATTATTGATTACAAAGGACACTGTGAAAAAGTCCACACTGACGTCACTAACCTAGGAAAAAATCAAATGATCCTAGGCTACACCTGACTCCAAGAGCACAACCCATCCATTGATTGGATCAATGGAATAGTAACCATGGATCACTGCCCAGCTTCATGTGCAGCCTTACATCATAGCTATATAAATAGAATGGAGATGCATGAACAAGCATATGGCTATCACATCGGTAGAACTGATAATGGAAAATATACCCCTGCCGATGCAGAAGAAGCTAAAAAGCTTGTGCCCTCCGAATATCATGACTACATAGATGTCTTCTCAAAGAAGGCAAGCAAAAGGATGCCAGAGTGAAAACCATGGGTCCATGCAGTAGATCTGAAACCCAATTTCATACCAAAGAAGGGTCGACTGATAAAATTATCTTCCCAAGAACAGGACAAAGTCAAGGCATTCATGGACAATCAGCTCTCAAAGGGCTATATTCAACCCTCTAAATTGCCACAAACATCCCTTGTATTCTTCATCCCTAAAAAGGATGGCAAGAAATGCATGGTCATGGATTATAGATATTTAAATGAAGGAACCATTAAAAACAACTATTCTTTATCTCTGATCTCGCAAATCATAGACAAACTGAAAGGATCTAAGATCTTTACCAAAATGGATCTCTGATGGGGATATAATAATGTGTGGATTAAGGAAGGAGATGAATGGAAAGGAGCCTTTGTCTGTCACCTCGGGGCTTACGAACCCCTCATAATGTATTTTGGAATGTGCAATAGCCTGGCCACGTTCCAGCAAATGATGAATAAAATCTTTGCCGACATGGATGACTGCATCATCATTTACCTAGACGACTTATTGATCTTCTCGAAACATAATAATAAGAAAAGACACATCAAGACCATAAGAAAAATCTTGCAGAGACTCTGTGAAAACAGTCTATTTGTTAAACCCGAGAAATGCTTCTTCGGAGTATCCCAGGTGGATATGCTTGGAATGGACGTCAGCAAGCATGGCATATCCATGAACCACAAAAAAGTCAAAGGAGTAATGGAATGGCCTGCTCCTACAACAGTCAAAGGAGTTAGGAGCTTCCTAGGGCTAGCCAACTTCTACTGACAGTTCATCAGCAACTATAGTTTAATAGTAAGACCACTACACAATCTGACCAAAAAGGATCAACCCTGGAAATGGGAAGCAGCACAACAAGAAGCATTTGACACATTAAAGAAAGCTTTCACCTCGGCTCCAGTACTGGCATACCTGGACAATACCACCCTTTATAGAGTAGAATGTGATGCATTGGATTTCGCAATCAGAGCTGTGCTCTCTACAAAAATAGATGACAAATGGCATCCGGTTTCGTTCATGTCACACTCTATGACACCAGAATAGCACAATTATACAATAGCCGACAAGGAGATGCTAGCTATTATCCTCACACTTGAACAATGGAGGCATCACCTAG
Source organism: Garcileccinum viscosum (assembly GCA_038090455.1). Classification (NCBI taxonomy): domain Eukaryota; kingdom Fungi; phylum Basidiomycota; class Agaricomycetes; order Boletales; family Boletaceae; genus Garcileccinum; species Garcileccinum viscosum. The sequence continues at coordinate 4,496 of JBBPMT010000932.1, read as the reverse complement.
AAGGCACCTGCCACTAGTTCGAGATATGGACAGATCATAGGAATTTACAATATTATATTTTATGAAATCGCAAGATCTCAACAGATGCCAAGCTTGATGTGTGCAATATCTATCTTGATTTGACTATATCTTGGTAAATAAACAAGGAACCTTGATGGGAAAAGCCAATGCCCTCTCTAGATGAGAAGACCACATGATCAGTATAGAAGACAATAACAAGAACACCATTGTCATATCCCCACATCGTGTCAGATCTCTTTAAGAGATAGAACTATTTGACAAAATTAAGATAGTGCACTCAGGGTTAAAAACCCCTGATGGGACGATCCTCTGTGAAGGATTATGGCACTACCATGATAAGATCTGGGTGCCAATCGAGCATAGAAGGGGGGTAATTACCCAATTTCATGACCACCCCTTCTTCGGACATAAAGGAGCTGAAAAAATGCTCAATTTGTCTCTTGATACTACAGTTGGCCTGGAGTCAAACAAGACATAATAGACTACTGTAAGTCATGTGATTGATGCGCGCGCATGAAAACCTTGAATCAGCTGCCAGCCGGCTTATTACAACCACTACCAGTTGCGGAAGGACCCTGGCGCTTCATCTCCGCAGACTTTATCACAGGACTTCCAGAAAGCAAGGGCTTTGATGCCATCCTTGTCATAGTAAATTGCTTCTCTAAAGAAGTCATTCTAATCCCCACCCATAAGATGGTCACTGCCCAAGAAACAGCTGAGCTGTATAGAGACCACATATGGAAATACCACGGATTACCCGATAGCTTGGTCAGCAACCGAGGACCCCAGTTTGCATCACAAATGATGACAGACTTATTTAAATTATTGAAAATAGAAAAGAAGATGTCTTCTGCCTATCATCCACAAACAGATGGACAAATGGAACATGTCAACCGAGAACTCAACCAGTATCTCCAGTTATACATAGCAGAAAAACAGGACACATGGGCGGATTGGCTTGCCATTCCACAATTTAACTTCAATAATACGAAGTCTTTGTCAACCGGATATAGTCCCTTCCAGCTGACTAAAACCTATAGTCCTCGTCTCGGGGTTGAACCCAAAATAGTCAAAGCTCCGGCAGCTAAAGAATTCGCCGATGAAATCAATGCTTCCCACAACATAGCTAAAAAGAATCCAGAATGTGCTCATCAATGAATGAGTCAGCAGGCTGACAAACATAGAAAACTGGCCCTTGATTACAAAATCGGTGATCTTGTCCTTCTCTCAACTGATCACTTAATGTTATCAGATCAACCAGCCTGGAAGTTGACCGAGAAGTGGATAGGACCCTATCAGGTCACTGACGTGTACACCAATGCCGTCAAACTATTGTTCCCAAAATCGAACCGAGCACACGATGTTGTCAATGTGTCTTATGTTAAACCATACATAGAACCTCTCGATGGACAACCAATCATATGCCCTGGTCCAGTATCAGTTAATGATGAAGGCAATGATGAATATGAAGTCAAGTGTATTGTCGATAGTAGACCAATTGGCCGAGGATTCCAATACCTCGTTCACTGGAAAGGTTATGATGAAAGCAATCGTACCTGGGGATCTGTGACCAACCTTAAAAAGTCAGCTTCGAAAGCCATTGCAGACTTCTACTGTAAGAACCCCGTGGCCCCTCAGAAATTGAAGATGACATGCAAACTGTTCAATACAGTATTCAGTACTCCCCTTGAGAACTTTACCTCGGGATATTGTACTCCGCCCTCATCTCTGACTCGGTCTTTTGCAGATCTGGAATCTCTGCCATAGAAAGGGGGTAATGTTACAACCCTCGTAAACTTCCCTTACTTTTTCTCTTGTGATAGATATTTTCTTGGTCACATGACTTGATATTCTTCACATGACACATCACATGACATCACATGACATAGCTTACATAGATAGGTACATCATAGGTCTGGACCATGACATCATACCACACACCTTACATATGTATGGGAACTCTCTCACACTCATGAGAATACTATAGCCTTATATAGTATACATTACCAATAGTCTTAATAATAGTGCCAGCCCTCATGTGGTCCATGCAGTGGTATGAGGTAGAAAAGAGTTACAAGATGAAGAAGGGATATTCCTTCTCTTGAGATGAGAGTATGAGCAGCTGGATGAGGAAATAATGGAGACAATTTTATGGAAATAGTAACCATGGAAAGAAAAGCTAGATCTTATGTTACACTTAGCCTAGGTAGGGATGAGTATAGGCTCTGTGGAATAGATGAGGACAAGGAGTCAATCAAACATTGATGTATAAGGACAAGGACAAACCCTATTAAATATAGAGTGGAGACAAGGAATTGTTGGGGCACAATAATGACAAGGATGCATTAAAATTGAATATCTGATGACTAACATGAAGTACAAGGAAGCATCCACTCAAAAGTAGGACAAGGACTTGTCAAGTCTTTCCACAAAAAGGGTGGCACAAGGGTGAGTGTAGATTATAGAGATAATGTAGGTGGTATAGAGCAGATCTAGCTTAAGGGACTTAGTTAAGTGAGTCAAATTTATATACATAAATAAGAAGGGGTGACTAAGCTGATGAATCAGCAAGATCAAGGGGAATAAGTAATCTGCAATGAGAAGACTCAGTGACAGACCACCTTAAGGGAGGCTGGCAATTACTAACTATATGGAACAAACTACTGTAAAAGTATAAAAGATTCTCAAAAGGTGGAAAAAAGCAGCATAGAAATGGAAAGAAATATGCCTTGTGGAAGACTAGACTCTAATCATGTGATTGCTGATTAAGGGCAGGTCATGTGATGTGATAAGTGCTTCAAGCATTAAGATAAGATAAAGTCACATGACACAATAAGATAAGATAAGATTAGAAAAGTTGGATGAGTAAATTATGGTTTATAATAAAGTCTAGTTATATTTTTTTATAGTCTAGGCATTCTTGAGATTTGAAGCAAGAAAAGGTGATATGAAAGAATATTTATAACTAAAAAAAAGGTTGAGAAGTAAGTTTATAGTGACCTAAAAAACTCTTTCCATACTAACCCCCAGCAGCAGTGCATCAAGTGCACTGCCAAATACCACAGGAATCTCACTTAGCTTTGCTAGAGGTAAAAATAGGACTTACTCTTGGCTATATAATTGCTCCCTAAGTCATATGATTCAATTTGCATGCCACTGAGATAGGACCATTTTTAAATGAGCTATGTCATGAAAAGGGTTTTTGAGCTTTTGAAATCATAACTAGGATCTCAGTTCAAATCATTGGTTATTTCTTCTATGGAACTGAAATTCAAGTTAGATCCAGAAATAACCATTCCTATCCAATAACTTCTCTTGACTATATGCTATGCCTGCTTAAACAAACACACATGTAGAGAAAAGCACATCTTCTCAGGCATCAAATCATCTCACCCCTCCCCTCTCTTGCAAAAAAAGAAACTCACCTCTACTTTGGAAAAAGCCCCTATTTTTTTTTTTGAAAAGTTGGGGCTAAAATTCATGAGGCCACCAAAAAAAACACTGTCATTACTATTGGAGGAAAAAAAAAGGCTCCTATCTTTTTTGCCAAAGTAGCCTTTATGAAAGTAATAGCTCTAATTTTTCTGAACATCATCTTTTTGAAGTGGAGCTGAGTTGCAACAACTAGCTATACCCCCAACTTTTATCTAGGGCCCTCTAGAAAAAATACAAAGAAAAAAATCAGAAAAGTGTGCAGAAAAATATAGTCAAAAGTGTAGTAAAGTGTATTAAAACCAGTATGCCAAAAAAGATAGTCAAAAGTCATCAAAAAGTGTAGTAAAGTATATCACAAAAGTATAGTCAAAAGTGTAGTAAAGTGTAGTAGAGTAAAGTGTAGTCAAAAGTGAAGTAGAGTTATATCACAATAAAGATAGAGTCAAGTGGTAGCTAAAGTGTATCAGAAAAAGTGTATTGAAAAAGTGTAGTCAAAGTGGTAGCATAGTGCATTGAAAAAGTGCCAAAAAAAAACCAAGTGTCAGAAAAGTGTACCAAAAAGGGTAGTCAAAAGCATAGTAAATTTGTAGTCAAGAAGCAATTACCCCTATCTTCCTCACAGGAGCTAAATTGAAACTTTGTTATTCCATTTCAAAAAAAAAAAAATTATTATTACTATTTTTTTGAAAAAGCCCCTATCTGAGATTGAAAAAGTCGGTTATTTCATTTCAGAGTCTGTATGAAAGTGATAGCCCTGATTTTTCTCTACATGTTTGATATGGATGTCCTACAGAAATGACCAGTCAAAACAGCTGATTTGATTTTGAAACCCATCTAGGCCCCCGTAGATGGGGAACCATATACTCTAGAGATATAGTATAACAAATGTTGTGTAGTTGTGGCGCATTTTTGGTTACCAAAGTGTAGCTACAGTCTAACAAATGTTGTGTAGTTGTGGCGCATTTTTGATTACCAATGTGTAACAAACAATGTGACTGACATTTGTAGTGAACAATTGATTAAAGTGAGATGTCTCTGCT
>JBBPMT010000931.1:0-10515 GCA_038090455.1 Garcileccinum viscosum | reverse complement strand
GCTTTGTGATAGAGACAAGCAGAGCAGTTATACGTTACTTCTTGAAATGTCTGAGGGCCCAAGTGGACCTCAGTGGCTCAAGCACACATAACCGTCACTCGAAAAATGGGGAATATTGAAGTGATACAATCAGATATCAACAAATGATCGTCGACTCCGAGTCAAGCAGAGTCACTCCCACCTTTGTATCCTAACACACACAAACAAAGATTGGCTGTCACATGTCACACACTGTGGGTCTGGCCAGAGAGAAGAAAAGTCGACAGCTTTCGCATGCTGGTGCACAATATACAACAACATAGCAAGAACGACTTTAAACCATTTACATGAAACAGGAGGTAGCAGCGAGGTTGGTGGTTGAACGTTGTACTACGAAAAAAGGTGAAAAGTGTGGGGCATAAAACAACGTAGTAACCCAAAAAAAAAAGGAAATATAGCGACTCTAGGGAGTGTGGCGTAATAAGCCACATTACTATCTACTAGGTGGGCTACGCTCCTACAGAGGGAAAAACATGAATATTCAACTATTGTAACTCTGCAAATCCAACTCGGGGTTCTGCACCGTTTTGACCAAAGTCGAACGTAGTATAATAACCCCTGAGAAAAACATTTCCGATTGACCAGAACGCTGGTCATGGATAGAGCGATTGATGATCAAGTTGAAGTTGAATCAGATCAAGACAAACGATGAAGGAGATGACAGATAGGATATCTCACAGGCACCCGTATTTTTACCAACGATGCTGCTAAAACACTTGTCCGAGCCCGGAGAAATCTCTACGAGCTTGAGGCGTTCGGGAGGGATCTCAAATGGCTTGTTATTGAAGTTGAAGCTAATGGTCGGGAATGAGTCGCACGGAACTACAGCGTGTTAGTGTGATTAAACTGCGAACATTTATTGACACTCACAGGAATAGTATCCACCACCCACGTACGTACCACCAAAGGCACTGTACATCCTGGAAACCCGGATCGGATCACCAATGATTAAGTCAGTACCAGTGTCGATAATGGCGGGCACATTAGTCAGGGGCTTAATGCCGTTGTTATTTTGAATGCTGTCTATGTTCACTTGCCAGTGTGCCTGGATGGCTGACATCAGTCATCATTTATACCCGGCGTTTCAGCTGACCTCCATCGTCACAGGGGTATATGTGAATCCATCTTTGTACATGTCAGGATTAACTCCACCGATGTAGAGCTCGCCTCCGTCAGAGGTGAGCTTGAGTGAAAATACTGGCTCGGCCACCTTGGACTCGTCCACGAGCGTCGTGAAAAATGGCTTAGCAGGGTAATCTGAGATAGACTCAAAAGCCATTCCCAACATGCCGTCTGGTGCCCAATTATCTTTGTGAAATTGAGTAGAATAAGCTGTTGCAGCACCAATGGTCTGCTCGTCCGCCTGCTAGGGGGTCAGAAGTGATCACGTTTCATAAAACGATACAGAACATACAGTGAAGCCAGTAATGGTTACGTTGTCCTCATATAGCACACCTCGGACAGAGGAATCATCGCTATACGTCATGGAGAACCTAGTAAGCAGAACCTTAGAAGAGCTTGACTCTTCGGTATCCCAGAGAGTGTGACCAGCACAACTGTCAACACAGATATACCATGGAACGAACATGTCGCTGTTCCAAAATTGAATAGGCAACTTGGATGTGCTCGGCAAGGCCCACTTACCTAGATCCTGTGTTGATCTCGACTTCACGACGATAAGGGTTAGGGTAAACATACGTCCACAATATGAGGGAGAGTCACCAGAAAATATCTGAGGAGGAGTACCGATAGAAAGTTCTGTATACCAGATCTCCTCCCAGCCACTCTTCAACGAGGCGCCAGCACCACGGGGCTCTCGTATCCCTGTGCTATTCATAGCATATGGATGGGTTGTCCCCGTGTTCCTCTCATAATTGTCGAGACTACGGAGAATCTTTCTGAAAATAATTCATGAACGAGAGTGAATGCGATGTCACCATTCACGTAACATACGCGGTGTGCGATGCAACACGAGCGTCAAGCACATCAACAATGTTGTGTGGACTCTGGAAGGGAGTGCGTTGAGTAAATTTTATAGGGATTCCATTGGTTTTAACCATAGGCTTGGGTATTACTGCGGCAAAAACAGCCAGTGGAAAGATGGTTGTGACCAACGGGAAGTGCATAAGTTTGAAGATGACGAATTGACCAAAGCCAAAGTTTCCGACCAGGACTCATATTAAACTATTAATGAATCTTCAACGTGGGATCCCGGTGGAGGCAATGCAGTAGACCATGCGTACTACAGGACTTCTACTGATCGTCCGGTGAACGGTGAATGCATCTCGAAACTGATGGTTATAATAACAACCAGAACGTACGGGTCAATTTAGGGGTCTGGCGCAATCACCGCATCGCCATCGAGCACACACACGTTGGATCAGGACATTACACTCTGGAAAGCCGCATCCGAGCTGTATAGTATTCACAGTCCTCCGAGAGTTGACTTGACTTCATGAACAACTTCGCTGTAGCATTCGAGTTGAAGCCGAATTGTTTTCTTCATTGGCGCTGATGACTAGTGATATTATTTAGCTACACGGCGGATACAAGCATCAAAGGGACAGAACAACCCAGACTTGTCAGATTCACCGGAAATAAATTTGACAAGGTCCAGGCGTGATGAATCATGAGAATGTCAATAAATTATTGAATACTCGTATCGGCAGTGTCAGTGCCACTCAAAACCCACTACTAAGTTAGTGGATTGCTACTTAGCAACAACGCTGTAAGATAAAAGTTCATGCAAAACCAATACATCGGTAACGGTTCTCCGTACGAGTATCGGACGCCATACAATTGGTACAGTTATGGGTCATGATGCATGACAACCAAGAGGAACGAATGACTTACTGGTAGTAGCCGGCTACTTGAAACGGACGACACCGTGTAGCCGATCGGGTTGATCATTATTACTTGTGAAGAACTAGACGATTATATAGTAATTTGCATTGATCCTACCTATCCATCATTCTGTCCGTTGCGCACCATCACCTTCAAACGACTCATACGCGTATCACTTTGTGCATGCGGTCATCCTCCATGTTATCAGGTATCAATGGCGTGTTATATCTTCAGAGTTCAGACTCCATCGGAATTCTCCAGTAAAGTAGTGATCATGCACATTCCCTGCGTTCAAACGTGCATGTGTGACACTGGCCGACAACTGCTAAAACACTTATCCGAGCCCGACGAGATCTTTCCAAGCTTGAGAATTCGGGATGGATATCAATTGACTTGCTGTTAAAGCTCAAGCTAGTGGCTGGAAATGAATTACATCGAACTATTTTGTCAGTGCAGCTAAATTGCGGAACCTCATTGACATGCACAGGGATAGGATCCATTTCCTATGTACACATGCCACTTATATTGACTTTGAACATGTTGGGAACTTGCATCAGATGACCAATTATATATAGTTTGCACCAGTGTCGATGTTGCCCTTGTTATCCTGAATGTTCTGTGTTTCTGCTTGCCAGTATGCTCGAATGGCAGATTTGAGTGATCATTTATGTCTACCTGACGTTTCATCTCACCATCTTTGTCAAGCTCAGGGTTAACCCCACCGGTGTAAAGCTCGCCTCCGCATCAGAGGTGTCCGCGAGCGTTGCGAACAATGACTTACCGGGATAATGTGAGATAGAATGGGGATTGCGACGAAATTTCCCAGGGTCCGCTCGTCATAAAATTGTCAACAATGTCAATCATGAAGGATTATCCCATGGGATCATCTTCAACATGTAGCTGTAGGTGACAATTGATAACCAACGTAAATGAGCATCCAAGACTTGTGTTTTCCTTACCTGAGAGATATTGCTAAAGTCCCACATGTACGGTACTTTGTTGTTTCCTCCAAAGTATAATTAATTTCTAAGATGAGGAGATGACCACTCTTCATATTTTCTGCGATAAAAGTACGGCACGCATCTATCTCCCGCCTCGATCGGGATACATAAGTGGTCTCAGAGATGTCCCAATGAGCTTCAAGAGAGGGTAAATGCAAATGTGGCGGACGCGTAAGAGCGGCCGAAGTCGCGAGCTGAAGATGACGGTTAGTACACCTCTTCAGTAATAACCACTCTCTGAGACCCGAAACGCACCACCGCCATCATCATCACCACACGACAAGCCTGTTGCACGACAATAAGACGAGCCACGGAACTTTGAGATGAAGGGGAGGGGGAATAAGAGACTCTGATCACATAGATACCAGTGACAAGCGCATGGTTCAGCGACAGCGACGAGACGAGAACCCTCGAACGTGATCGAGAGCGTCATAGCGATGACGACGATGTTAGGAGTAGGAAGTGATAGCGCAACGAAAACGAGAACATCGTTCTGAGTGCACTCATGAAAGAACGCAGCTAGTGGTGATTTGACTTTTTTTTACAAGTTAATTTCGGTGATAAACTTCCTTCTTCCCACTTTGGAAACCCCTCTGGTCACGGTCAAATATTGTTGTTTGTCCTTTGGCAATTTGGCAGGCGCTCACGACGATGAGTTCATCAGGGAGAGTGGACGGTACTAAGTCAAACCTTCGAAACTCGTTAGTGCTTGTCACACGCGACAAAAAAGTCTGTAAAGACCACCTTTCGCCCGGGAGTAGTGTGGCGTGGTATGGATGGGATGGAGCAAGTAAGAGCGAAAAGTGGGGGACGAATAGGATGGTTAATTATCGGAATGCGACGTTGAATTACTGTCAGAGTGTGTATCCTGGAGAGTTCTTGAGCACGTTTTGTTGGACGCACACCGGGCGACGGTGTGCAGAGTCAAAACGTTCCGAAGAATCCTTCCCATCATCCCCTCCATTGAAGCTTTGACCGGATCAGCTCACGTTCCCACGGTCCTTGGTAAATCGCGAATTACGTACCATGTCCTCTGACGACACCAACACTGTTGCATCGCGAAGTTTGAGGTCTGGTTGGTCGCGCAGCACATGCAACGAGCCTCGAGTCCCTACTGATACACAATCTATCACAAATAAGTTACATGAAAGAGAAGGAAATGACTAAAACTATATATGCTAGGATTGCAACTCTGCAAATCCAACCCGGGGGTGTTCACCAAATTCAAACGTGGTGTAGTAGCCCCGGAGAAAAGCAGCCCCGACGATCCAGAATGCTGGTCATTAAGAAAAGAATCGGTAAATCACCCAAACGATAAAGGAAGTGTAGAAAGACTCACAAGCACCTGTATCTTTAGCGACGATGCTACTAAAACATTCGTTCGAGCCGGATGAGATCTTTCCAAGCTTGAGGAGTTCGGGTGGAATCTCGAAGTGCTTTCCGTCAAAGCTAAAGCTTACAGCTGGAAACGAATTGCATCGAACTACCATATGTTAGCGCAGCTATGTGAACTGTGAAACCTATCAACGCTTACAGCAATAATATCCATCACCCACATACATACCACCAAGTACTTTGTACATATTTGAAACTTGCGTCGGATCGCCTATTATTAAGGTGGTACCAGTGTCGATGGTGGCCGGTACGTTGGTCAAGGCCATATTCCCCCTGTCATCTTGAATGCTTTGTATTTCTACTTGCCAGAAGGCCTGAATGGCTGATATGAGAATCGAGATACATGTATTGTGACCACCTGACGTGTAGCCCAAGTCTCACCTGCTCCGTCACAGGTATATATGTGAATTCACCTTTGTAAAGCTCATGGTTCACTCCACCGATGTACAGCTCACCTCCATCAGAGGTGAGCTTAAGTGAGAATACTGGCTCGATGACATCGGACCCCGCGAGTGTTGCGAACAATGTCTTTGCAGGATAAGTCGAGAGTGTGTGGAAAGCCATTCCCAACATGCCATCTGGCGCCCAATTATCTTTGTGTAATTGAGTAGAATAAGTCTTTGCAGCACCAATGGTCTGCTCGTCTGCCTACTAGGCAGTCAGAAGCTGTCATGTTTCATATACGACAAGGAACATACAGTGAAGCCAGAAATGGTTACATTGTCCACATATTGCCTCCCTGAGACACTGGACCCATCGGCATACGCAATGGAGAACCCTCTGAGCATGCTTTTAGCTGTTTCTGACTCATCTGGATCCCAGAGAGTGTGACCATCGCAACTGTCATCACAAAGGTAATATGGCACAAACATATCGCTATTCCGGAATTAAACGAGCAAGCCCAGGCTAGATGTATTTGACAATAAGTGCTCACCTTGACCCTGTATCTACTTCGACTTCACGAAGATGAGGATTATGATAAACATATATCAGAAGGTGGAGAAAACTTACCAGAAAATGTCTCGGGAGGAGTACCGATCGAAAGCTCGGTATACCAGATCTTCTCCCGGTCACTCGCCAAAGCGGCACCAGCACCACGCTTTCGTATCCCGGTATCATTTTTCGCATATAAGTGGGTCATCCCCATGTTCTTCTCATAATTGTCGAAGCTACGAAGAACCTTGCTAAACAATGCCTAAGCAAGAGGGAAATTGGAGTGTAGTGTCATCATTTACGTGACATACGCGGTAAGTGATGCAATATGGACGTTGAGTATATTTACATCAACAGTGTCACTGTCTGGATTCGGGAAGGGTGCGTATTTTGTAAGTTTTAAGGCGGTGATATTGCTTTTGACTACAAGCTTGGGTATTGCAGTGGATAAAATAGGCAGCGAAAAGATGATGGTTGTGGTTAATGAGAGGCGCATAATTTTGAAGGTGATCAATTGACCAAAGTCACGACCATGACTCGCGTTGACTTATAACCTTCAATGCATATGTTTCCCCCGTGGCAGAAATGCACTAGATCATGGATACTACGGACCGGTTAACGGCAGATCGAATGATGGGGTCCTGATTTGAACTTCCACCGGCACCCTGGCCATCACAAACAACTTAAAATCAAATCAAGTCAGGACATCCATGTTGACCTAGCCCTGTGCATCCGGGGGCTGCACAGGAGTGTATATTTACAGCCGGTATTTGCCTCTGACTGACTTGAATGGTTGTACAATGTCGTGGCGCTCGAATTGCTCTCTACACGCTGGCTTCGAGTCGTTTTGTGATTTTAGTGTTTTGACTAGACTAGACGATAGCAGCCGAAAAGCAGTGGAGTACTTGACGAAGTTGTGAGATTAAAAATCCGTGTGGATATCAATGCACCGCCAACTATTCTGTGTAGGTCACGGTTATGACAACCGAATGACCAGCATAGCTAATGGAGTCATTAAAAACTAGTTGCCTAATCTTACACCAAACTATCCATCATATTGTTGGTTGCGCTCTGACATCACTGTCTCCAAATGACTGGTACGTGTGTCACCATGTGCGGATTTATGCCTGGGATCATACTCAACGTTGAATCGGCCTCAGATCTTCAGACCCCATGGGAACTCCTTACTAGAATAACCATGGGTGGGATCGCCACTGATGAAGCCATTACTATCGTCAATCGTGAAGGGTTATTATGACACAGGATCGTCTTTAACATTTGACCATGACGACACTTGATGACTGATGTTAATGAATATCCAAGACTTGTGTTCTTGTCAGCTACCAGGAGATATCGGTAAAGGTACGGATGTATAGCACCCTATTTTCTCCCCATGTACCACTCGTCTCGAGGTTAGAGAAAGTAAGAAATAACCCTATATGGCACGTATCCATATCTCACCTCGATCGAGCATACAGATGGTTTTCGATGGGGTAAACACGAGGGCGAACGCCTGAGTATCCGATGTCGCGACCTGAAGATGGTCAGTACGACGATACGGGGCTCACCTGGAATGCCCAACAGTCACATCGCACAACGAAAAGACGAGCCACGTAGCTTTGAGCTCAAGAGGGAATATACTAGTGACGAGGGATGAAATGGATGGATGATATAGGGTGTAGAGCCGAAAGGAGATAGCAGTAGAAAACAATGGGCACTTGAGAATGCCTATTGTAGCGGAATGGGATGGAACAGATGAACACGATGTGAAAAAAGTCGGAGACAAACACGATGGTGCTGGTTAATTATTGGGGTGCGACGTTGAATTATCATTGTGGTCTGAGATAATTTTGACGGGCTCCGGCTTCTTTTGGAGACTCGAGACAATTTAAAAACATTTCCCTTCAAGGAACGGCTTCGCGGACAGAGTCGCATACCGAACGGCACTAAGATACCATTACCTCTTATGGTCTTTGGTAAACGGAAGCCTGAGCGAAGACCTGTTGAGATTGACTTCAATTGAAGACATGGAGGTTGAAGCTGAAGCTTGAAAGCTTGAAGTCTGGTTCTTAAAGGTCGCGCAGGGTCGCAGCGCAGGCATCAACCTTGAACAGGGCATACTAATCAGATTATAGAGGTCACTGGCTGTTTCAACTTTCCAAGGGTCATTGTAAACAACCGGACGAAACCCGGGTAAAACAGGTTTTCAGACCCGGAAAATTCCGATACCTTCCTGGAACGGGCCAAGTAGCAAAGTTACGAACGGCCATTTACGATAAAACCAAGACGTACTCAGCCTTGCACTTACACCATCCGAAGTTACGGTGCTCTCAGTTAAATCCAACCTATAGGTCTATAGACGCATCTTACATCATGATGTATCTTTCTCAGTGCGTTTTTCCCAACGACCATGTGTGACATGCTTCCATGATCTGAACCTAATTGAAACATCATTTCGATTCTTGTTATCCGGCGGCGACTACATCCTAATGACTATGGTATGGAAATTTTTGAAGGAGTATAGGAACGCTGCATTTTTCTGCTGTGAAACAGGATGAGAGAGTAATAGAGCAGGCATCCATCTGACATACCTGGTAATGAACAAGGCACTTTACATTAACGTCAACCTCCCTTCACTCCTGCAACAAGTCCGATGAGCGTAAATCGAGCGCTAGCTATAGGTGGTACTACTGGATGCGTACTGCTTGGACCACCTCCTCAGGGTTTCTTGGAGTTGAAGATGGATAACGTCAATATTCAAAAAGTTGATGCATCGACACTAATTCGAACTTCATTTTTGCTGATATGTCGGCTGGTTTTGGCCCTACACCAGGCGTGTGGGAGTAAGGATTTCGGCCACCATAATGATTACTACACCGGGCCTTTGAGTTTCGATTGACTCTCTGTAGGGCCCATGCTGTCCTTTCCCTCTGTGCATCACTATTAATGGGAAGCCGTTCTGAATGCCTACCATGTCCTTGAGCATGGACGGATTGTGTCTGACTCGCCCAACTCTTTCATTGGAATTACGACTTATGATACAGAATATAGTGAAATTATCCTATCTAGAATCATTCTCTTCAGTTTTAGATCTGTATGTTGATGGACCTGACCAGATCCTTTGGCAAGTCTAGTTGGATTGTGCGATGCTTGCTAGAATGCCAAAATTGTAATAGGGTTTGTTGACGCTGCCGTCGCGTGGGCCACGATCGCAAGCGGGTCGGCAACTCGCTCGCGTTCTGAGGACTTTTTATGATAGACGTTGCTCTACATGATCCATCATTTCGAGTTGTATCGGCCCGGAACGTGGAGTCCGTCTCGTAGATGGTGATAAGTAAATTAGACGCGTGGGAGAGTGACGGCGACGCGTCTGGTCAGTCAGTTGAGCAGACACATCAAGCATGGCTACTGCCAATGGCTCCGCCCTCGTCCCCCCCCCCCCCCCCCCCCCCCCCCCCCCCCCCCCCCCCCCCCCCGCCCCCCCCCCCCCCCCCCGCCCCTGTCCGCCTCCCCATCTACCGGCACCGACGCACATGTCGACCAGTCACTACCTTTTGACGTCTCCCTCTTCCGCGACTACCTCCTCTCCCTCCTCCCGCCCGTCCTTGGCGCGCATCCGGACGAGCTCCTCTCTCTGTTCGACGACGAGTTCGAGGACAAAGTAACTCGGTTCGCTGCAGAGGGCGGCGGCGTCGTGTACGTCGTCAAGGTCAAGGAAGACATCGACGGTAACGCCATCCTCGCCATCTTTCTCCCCCACTCTGATCTGACCTCACCGTCCAGATGACGGTCCGCAGCGGTTCCACTATCAGCTCACCTCCCAGCTTAATTACTCTCCCGCAAACCTCACGTCTCTTGCCCTCATCAAGCGCACTCCGACTCTTGATCCCCTTGCCCCACTCGCTACCCAGCTACACATACTCAACCTCTTCGGCGGAGAAGACACCCCATACGAGAGTCTGCATGCCCTCGTCAGTTGTGGAGTGAAACCCTGGTTTGACGCGTTCGTCGGTGCTCGCGGCAGTGGCAAAGAGGGCGACAGCAAGATGGGTACGCAGCCGTACTCTCACTTGACTTTGCCAGGCTCACATTCGCACAGGAATACCCATGACGAAAAAAAAGTTTGCAGAGCTTGAGCTGTCGCTCCTACACCTCCAGCAAAACGTCGAGATACCGGAGACTCATCTCATCATCCACCCCGTCATCCAGCGGGCCGTCGAACAAGTCTACCTCTTTTCTATTCTCCGTCGATCGTTGCTGACCTCCACGTGCAGGCCCAGGGGATGGGTCAAAGACCAAATAT
>JBBPMT010000928.1:0-10523 GCA_038090455.1 Garcileccinum viscosum | reverse complement strand
ATAGTATACAGTCAACAAACTTGTCAATGTTCTTAGTAGTACAGTTAATAGTAGGAAATCACAAGACATGTTCATTTAGTTAGGGAAGGATATCTATTATGTCTGCATATTGCCATTCAGGTAAGCATGATCTCATATCCCTGCCAGTGTTGGAGGAATCTGGAAATGAAAGGGTAATCATAAGATTGAGTGGAGAATGCCCATCTGATAGACTCTACCAAAGAAAAATATGATTCAATTTGGACAATACTAACTTTTCTCCAAGCTTCTACATAGCTGTTATGACCCCCATTAGGAACCTAACTTTTCCTTCATCCATAGTATTTTTCACGATCACATGACTTAATATTCATCACATGATCAGTTATGTGACATCACATGACCTTATCATAACAATAGGTACATCATAGGCCTAGACCATGGCATCATAGCACATGCATTATGCATGTACGAGAACTATCCCATACTCATGAGAACACTATATCCTTATATAGCATACATTACCAATATGTATCATAATAGTATTGGCTCTCATGTGGTCCATGTGCATTGTCAACTCATATATAGTATGAATACAGCACCAGCAGACCTCAGTCTGTTCTGGTTAGTTATCTGCTAGCCTATACAGATCCTTTTAAGTGTTTGTCTTGTCAAGGTGACCTAGCATTTGCTAGTAGTTGCTTTCAATAGCAAGATCTCTCCAAACAAGTTTTTGGAAGACATTTCCATTTATACCACCCTGTTTCAACAGTGCAAGGCTGTGGGACTTCAAATTCCCCCTCAGCTCAAAGCTATGATTCTTTTTTCCCACTGTCTCTCCACCTTTGACAGAATGATCTCAAATACCATCCAGTCAATAAAAAAGTCTGACTTTACTCTAGATTATATACTTCCTAAAGTATCAATGGAAGTTATGACCCAATGATCTTGATTGACATCTAGATCCCTTGCCACTCATATCTCCACTCCCTCTTCCTCAAGTGCTAATTGCATTTTCACCATCCACTGAGATCCTGGTTCTCAACAACCCTGGTCCAACAACTAGAGTAATCAAAGCAGACCAGAGAACAACAGTCACCAAAAACTCAATAATGGTAACTATGGTGAAAATTAAGAAGGAGCATCTTGTGGAGGTTGTGGAAGTTTTACTTCTCAAAGGGGTAAACACAACTTTGACAACTTCCAGAAGTGTCAGGAAAGGAAGGATAAAGGACAGGGGAAAGTGAACATTTTCAAAAGCTTTGCCAATTTGGCAGCTATTGAGGAAGAATCTATAGCAATTGATCTTGACAATGACCATATGGAAACTAATTCCTTCAAAACCCAGCAGAACATTTCCATTGAACTATATGATGAGTACCAAGATGACTATATGGTCACTTTTGCTGACAAAGAAGACAACAGAACCACTATTTCCCTTACCAGTTGTGAAACCAAGACTGTGATACTGAAGTCTCTTTACCTAAGCATTTTAAGTAGAAGAAAAATAAATAATGGATAGGGTGATGATTGGTTGGGGAAGTGGTGCCATAAGACAATAAGGGACCATGGAAGAGATAGTAGCCAACAATGGTAAAGGGTGAGTCAGAATATTGTAGCTATACTGGTACAGGAGAAAACAGTCTATAACAATTGGTGAAAAGGTGAGGCAAGGATGA
The DNA here is from genome assembly GCA_038090455.1 of Garcileccinum viscosum. Classification (NCBI taxonomy): domain Eukaryota; kingdom Fungi; phylum Basidiomycota; class Agaricomycetes; order Boletales; family Boletaceae; genus Garcileccinum; species Garcileccinum viscosum. The sequence goes on along the minus strand of JBBPMT010000928.1, from coordinate 8,865 downwards.
AGCAGCTGTAGAGAAGAAGGAAAAGATAAGAAAAAAATAGAGGCCCTAGCTAATCATAACATTACCCCCTTAGTAAGATGGTAACCACTATGTTTACCATCAAAGATCCCTGCATTCTTCAGTAGGAGACTGAGTCATGTTGCTGATTGCCACATCATTATAGTCAAAAGAATCTTCTTTGCCTAATCATGCCTGTTGTGAACATCATTGTAACCTAACTTGCCCCTAGTCTAGGGTTCCATTTCAAGACTTTCCCCTATTCTCATAGCCATGTGCTTGTCCCAGCGCTTCTCCTTGGTCACATGACAGCTAGATGCTGGTCATCACATGACACTATCGTGGCAAGTACTATTTACTATTGTTTACCTTTTTATAGATGCTCAGCCTCTTTACTTTTCATCGGCTGACGATCTCCCGATCTTGATCTCTGTCATATCTTGATAGATCCCGGATCCCAATAGATCTTCCTTCATTTATCTATAGATCTGCCACACTCACAGTTACCTCATAGTATATGGCACTATTTCATACTTCTCATGGTCTCTGGCACTTCTCTTCCATTCTGCCACACTACGTTGTTGCATCATGCCTTTATCTATCCCCTTGTAGTATATGCCGGCCCTCATGTCATGGTCTGTGCACACTGTAGCATAGTATATATAGTATGGAATCACTGATAGCAAGACCCCAGTCTTGTTATATTTGGTTTACTCCCTAGTAGCCTGTTGGCTCTTCTAGCGATCCTACCATCTGCAACTTATCAAGAGTTCTTATCCTTTTCCACAAGTCAACACCATAGTTGGAGTATCCATAGGTTGTAACCCTACAAGCGGAACTCATAGGTGCATAACACTAGCGCACATCTTCCTCTAACCCTATTTCTTTGGTCACTCAATAGCATCTGCTTCAATGCCTTGGCATGGCATTCTTCCCATACCTTGAGCCCTTCTTCCATTCAAGATCCCTAGTTGACATTATCTTGGGAGATAGAAGAGGGGTGAAAAGGAGGAGGTCAGTAGGATTGTTGAGAGAGGGTTGAGGTGATGGAAGAGGCTCTAGATCAACAAGGGGAGAGTTGGAATGGGTGATATTGAAATGGATGAGATTGGTGGTAGCTGGAACAGTGGACTTTTGGATGCCCTGGAGTGGAGACAAGACAGAAGGGGCATTGGTACCAGAGGTAGTTGACCTGCTTGTGACCTTGCTGCCTATATTCAAAACAGGTGAAGGAGGGGTCCAGCTGTTCTCTTGTAAAGATGATATTGCCTTCCTTTAGGGTTTCTTGGCCTAAGATTTAGATATGGTATTTATTGATCTGCTGGAGATAGCATTCCTTCTCAGACCCTAGGAGGAAGGAGCTCACATAGAGAGTTGATGAAGCATTAGAGAGGCTAGAAAGGTAGTTGAGAAGGGGATAAGAGGAGGATATGGGAAGAGAGTCTTCCTGGGCATCCTCAATGAGATTGGCAAGGTGGTTAATGATGGTGATATGTCTAGGAAGGGAAAGAAGGCTTTCCATATTGCCTTTAGTGGAGATGGCATCACTGCCAAAGATGGAATCCACTCAGTGGAGGATGTTAACCATGCCTAGTTGCTCCATGAGGGTGAGCTGGAAAATGGTTTGGGTTGAGATGATTTCCTTGATAAGGGTAAGGAGGTAGGTGGAGGGGTCTGGAAAGGATGCTATTTTCTAGATTATCTAGGAGAAATTGAAGAGGCAAAGGGTCTGGTGGTAAGCTTGTCTTGCTAAAAAGAGGGGGGAGTTGGTCTAGAGGAGAAACTCAAGAGTAATAGTTTCATGGGAGTTGTGCATATGAAGGTCAATAAAATGAAGGTTTCTCTCCTTAGAGAATTCTTGAAGGCATTAGGCATAGGGGAACTCAGGTGGAATGTAAACTCCAGGATTTGGAGTTGCCCTGGGAAAGGTACTCATCAGTATAGGATTCTGACAGAAACATTCCATCCATCACAAACAATGATCTATCACTGCCAACTCTTGATATGGGACAGAGCCAAATGTCATTGATCAATCAGAGTAGACAATAAGGCTATATGTTCAAGCAGGGCTCATAACCTATAGAACTTGTACTGGATAGAATACAAGATAACAAGTCCTATGGTAGAGGAATGTAAGCAAATCTCTAGTAGAAAACGTACTAGAAACTTTAGAGTGAAGCAAAGATAACTTGCTTATGAAATGTATATTATTAGATATACAGAAAGTATGATAGAAGATGATGATATTCCAGTAATGAAACAGGTCTAATAGAATCCTTTATATACTATGTACAATATCTGTATAGTATATAGTAATATTAGATAAGAGTTCTATTAGATTCTAACCAATAGCATAATGAATTCTTATCTATATCAGCTATCTACTCCAGATGAGTAATCCTTTAGTAATAGCCAATAGAATAAATCCCTCTTATCTATGATGTCATAGATGAGTCATAAAAGAGCTGTAAGAATAGAATGTTCTAGACTAGATGAATAATTATAGAATGTTCTTAGAAGAGAATTTATAGATAGACATAGCTTAGTATAGTATGAAATATTAGATTCTCAACACTGAGCACTTGGAACTCACCAACAGGCCTTCTAAAAAGCTTATGAAAAGATGGATAGGACCTTATTAGGTCATTGACATATACACCAATGCCATCCAATTATTATTTCCCAAATTGAATTGGGCTCACAATGTCATAAATGTGTTCCACATTAAATCCTATATAGAACTCCTCAAAGGATAATCCATAGTTTGCCCTAGTCTAGTATTGGTTAATGATAAAGGTGATAAAGAATTTGAGGTGGACTATATTGTAGATAGTTGTCCCATAGGCCACAGATTCTAGTACCTCATCCACTGGAAAGGCTATGATATTGATAATTGTACCTGGGAATCTGCAAGCAACTTTAAAAGATCAGCTTCCAAAGCAATTGTGGACTTTCATAGTAAATTATATGTTGGGCTCTATGACCTCTGATTAATTGATCTGGAATCTCAATCCTAGAAGGGGCATAATGTCACAAATTCCTCCATCATAACCTAACTTTTTATTTTATTCCTTCCTTTTCATGATTATGTGACTTGATAGTTGTTACATGATCTTTAAGGCTAGACCCATGACATCATAGCACATGGTAAGCATATGTATGGAAATACTCCCACAACTATGAGACCAATATAGCTATATATAGTATACATTACAAATATGATTGATAATAGTGGCCAGCCCTAAGCTGGTCTGTGCACATGCATGTATAGTATATAAACCCTTAATATATTACTAGCAAACCTCAGTCTATTCTGGTTGGTTTCCTGCTAGCTTATACAAATTCCTTTCCTAAAGTTTGTCTTATCAAGGTGACCTAGCTGTTACTAGTGGTTGCTTTCAGGTATTGGAAAATTACCATGTCTGATCAATTGATGATATATTCCTGCTAGGAGGCATGCTTGACAACACTAACAGAACAAAAAAAGTGCCTTGCACAGGAGATAGAATTCAATAAGTAGAGAGCCCACTGTCCAAATTGAACTTGCTAGGGAAACATTAAGGAATATAAGCCTCACTGCTTACCAGTCATATGTCTTACTCTATATATACCTGTTCTGTCCATACAATAGATCAGTAGTAGCCCTTGTACCTGTATATTGTAGTTATCCTATAGAGCATGGTCTTGTTCTTTTGTGCCTGTCCTTCTCAGTGTTTCTATTATTGGCCATGGTTGGCTTTCAAGAAGCTTAAATTGTATGGGACTCAAAGAGCAATGGAAAAAACTATGCCAACTAGTGATGATCAATAAGGCACTATATTACAGTCACTGGCATACAATGTTTTATGTCATTATTCACAATTCACATCGAGTATATCATGATATCGAGTATATCATGATATCGAGTATATCATGGTTTTTTTACACCAATGATAGCTATACTACACTGCTACACAATATAATTTTGATTAGTATACTAGGGATTTTTGATTGCCACAAATTCATCCAGCTAATCTACTTCCAAGCTGTCAAGACCCAACTTGAGATCCACCCATGTCAATCAGTGCTGATTAGCAATTGATGAGAACTATACTAATCTACCAGTAGATTTTACAAAATGTCAAGTAAATTAGGGTATATTTCAACAATTAGCTCCAATTTTTCCAATTTTGATATGCTGTAATGCTAGATACAAATACACATCAGGTGACATGCAGTACTTTATTATTCCCATAAATACTATCAATCATCTTGATGTCTTCCATAGTGAGTTAATGGCTTGAAAAATAGCCAAAATTCAGATGATACAATCCTTCAAGAATGTGAACAAGTGTCTTATCATTTGTCATGTGGCTTTAGTGGCAGCAGATGCTTTGACTGATTGTTGCATCACTACAAGCAAGTCCATAAGAGAGGCAAGTACACTTGTAAGTTGTACTGCAATGTGATCCTTGAACTCTTCTGCCTCAAGTTTGTGAGTGATTTTTGAAATTTCACCATCCAAAGAAGTAAGATTCATTGACTCCATGATCTATCATGATCTTGTCAAGAAGGAAAACATAGATCATAAGTGACTCAATATACCTTAAGCATTATGTCTGATTTCCCAGTTCAAGTTGAGCACCTTTTCCCTGATCAAAAGCTTCATGGTAGTATCTCCACCCCTGCTCATTATGTCATAGCTCTATTTACATTATCTGCTCATAGTGCCATAGTATTTTGATCATCCTTGAAGGCCCTCTTTGCTTTCATGCCAGTGTTGCAAACATCATCATAACCTAACTTGCCCCTAGTCTAGGGTTCCATTTCAAGACTTTCCCCTATCCTCATAGCTATGTGCTTATCCTCAGTGCTTTTCCTTGGTCACATGACAGCTAGACGCTGGTCATCACATGACACTATCATGGCGAGTCTATTTACTATTGTTTACCTTTTTATAGACGCCCAGCCTCTTCACCTTTCATCGGCCAATGTATCTCTCGATCTTGATCTCTTTGTATCTTGATAGATCATAGATCCCAATGGATCTTCTATTCATTTATCTATAGATCTGCCACACTCACAGTTACCTCATGGTATGTGGCACTATTTCATACTTCTCATGGTCTCTGGCACTTCTCTTCCATTCTGCCACACCATGTTGTTGCCTCACAGCTTTATCTATCCCCTTGTAGTATATGCCAGCCCTCATGTCATTGTCTGTGCATACTGTAGCATAGTATATATAGTATGGAATCATTGATAGCAAGACTCCAGTCTTGTTATATTCGGTTTATCCCCTACTTGCCTATACAGCCTTTGTACTGGTCTAACCATCTGTGACTCACTTCACATTCTCATCTTTACTTTCAAGTCCTCCATTAACATAGTGGGATATCTGTAGGTTGTAACCCTACAAGCAGAATCCTAGGTGTGTAATCATAGTCACGCATCCTCTAACCCTATTCCTTTGATCCTCGATAGCTTCCACTTCAGCCAATTGGTGAAAGCATATTCTTGAGCATTTGGACAAAACATGTGATCATAATGTATAATCACAAGGTTGTATAATCTTATTTTTGAGATAGAGTAGTGAGGCTGCACCTGTCCAATAATGCCAGTGCAAAAAGCTCTGGAAAATTGAAGCTTTATGAGGCTGAAAAAAAATGGACTTATAAATTTTATGTTGTTAGGTTCAAGACCACCAACAAGCCATTTCCAGGCTGGTCCCAAGTATACCAACACAATGATATGCTATACATGCTCTCTTGCATTTGCCAGGTTTTCCTTACCATATTTCTACCTGGGTCTATCAATAAGCAAAGGGAGTAGGTATATTGAGGTTCCTTTCTTGATGTATTGTAAGCCAATTTCACATTCATTTTTACAAACAAGAGAATATAGCACCAGATTAGCATGGAAAAGTTGAGAGCTGCTGGATCAAAAAGTGATAACATGACTGTTGGAAAGCCTCAAGTTTCTAAATAACTAATAAAACAGAAAGACATATGAAGATACTTTATGGGACTCCAGACTGCCAAGATACTATAAGTATGTGTCATGTGCATACAGGAGTGCACTGTTTAACTGGGAGAAAGGCATGTGATTCTTGAGTGATTTTTGCAAAGGAGTGAAAGTTGGATATTATTTAAGAGGTCAGGGCCTGCTACACAAGAAGCATGAATGTCAATGGACAAGATATGGTGAGCATCCATCCTTGACTTACTTCTGTATTAGAGATGAATGATTGAACAAGATGCTTCTTGTAAACTCCCTTTTTCCTGCCTTGATGGTGAATGGAAGGTCCCATTTGGCATATACATGCTGGAGATGCTCCTCAATGTCCATATTTAAGAGATTATATCAAAGGAATGGTAGATATGTTCACATGCATAATTGAGCTGTCCATGTGCATACATTAGCCTGGGCTTGTGTCAACAAGTAGTCTTTTGGCAAGTGAGTGAAGAATAACAATGAATGTGTGTCATGCAGCGTACAAGTTGTTGTTGTCAATATCAGTGTTAGTCAATGAGGTGGGTTGATGAGATATGTGTCCACAAGACTAGTCAAGGATGAGATTGATGGAAGAAATGCCAACACTAGACAGATAAATGTTAAGTACCCAATAAGAGCAGAAGATGGAGGAGAGTCCAGAAGCAATTTGGGTAAACATTTTGACAGCTTTGTCAAGATCAATAAGCTTATATGCATCATTCTAAATTAGCCTTTTAAATTTGAAAATGATGGCAGTGAATGAGAACAAGATGCTGCAAAGACAAATTCTTCAATAAGCATAAAGTTGTTGCCCACAGCCCTACCTTCAGTGCCTGCATATTCTTCAGCCCTCTGTATACATGAATTCTATGTCAAGGACACCCCATTGCAGTCTTTTTGTATCAAGTCCACTTATATTGCTTAGCAACTGAATATACTCAAAATGGTCGAGCACTCAATTGTGGTGCTCTATTACAAAGCCAGCAGTTGCTAAGAATTGCATAATGTTATGATTGTTTGGGACCCCTAACTTTTTTCTCCCCTTTTTCTTGTTCAACTACTTTCTAAGCCCATGTTTCACCTTTCCTATATCAGTATAGTCATGACATTCTGACTCATCCTTCTTCTTTGGTGACTACTATAATTTCCATCATCCCTTATTACTTTATGGAACCATTCTTTCAACCAATCATTGTTCTACTCTTAATCTATTTTTCACCTACTTAAACACCTCTGACAGGTGGTCTCTTTTCTCTAACCTTGACCTCCTCAAGTATCCACCTAGATATCTCTTGGAATACACTAGTGTCCAACTACTCTGGTAGTCCTCATCCTACTCCTGAGTGGATGCTTTCCCCTAAAACTCCTTGTGTAATTTGGCAGTTGTTCTACTGCCTAAGTGTTGATTTCTTGAAACTCAACACCACCACAGAGCCCTCTTGATCCCTCAACCCTCAAAAACTTCATCAACCCTCCACTTTCTTGAATCCTTAAGCCTCACCTTCCCAGGCTTTCCTTTTGTATCTTCAACCCCTCACCTCCCTCTCAAGGCTACACTTATCCCTACCCAGGCCAAGCATAACACATAGTATGTCACTGAATGTGTATCTTTTGCAGGCTAGTATGTCAATAAGTCCATGTATGTTCACAAAAAGGATAGGACATGGGTCATTGAAAAGCACTCTATAGTGCAAAAGTTGGAAGACCAGAATACACAGTGAGTGGAGACATCCAAGAAACAAAATCCAGTGCTCAAGTGCTCAAAAGGCCAAGGTCACACCAGATATGATCATCATAGATATAGTCACCACATCCAAGAAGCACTAACTGAAAAGGCCCTCCCACTGACAATGCTGGGAAAGTAGTGCATGCAACCCACAGCAATATATTCATTGTGTATGTTGTCTTGATAGGTATCACAGATTTTCTCAGATTCTAAATTCTAAATGAGGTTCTCACATATTAGTTAATAGAGACTATCTATTGTCTCTGTTGTGGTGAAATGACTAACAGCATTAATGCAGGCCTGAAAGTTGTCAACATGGTTGCTATTAATCAAACAACAGCAATCATTCATATGCATATAGTTTTGCTCATTTCCTTTGCTTTTTCCATGACATGCACCTATGTGTATTTACTCTTTGTTATTCTTCCTCCAGAATGCCTGAATGGTTGACTTCAATTTGGATATATTAAAGTACCTATGAACACTTAATATACATCATCAAGCTATTGAATGTCATCCAGCTCTTTTATGAGCTAACAACCTGATAGTTATGAAACACCCATCTGGGGTGCTATCATTTCAAATGATACACCTTGCACTCAACTCACTACATTACTAACTCACTCAGTTCTTTCCTTTGTCTATGAGCATGGTAACAAATTGGCCCTGCTAGCTGGAAATTGGTTTCAAGGTGGTGATAGTTGGTTTGGCAGTTGTGCAGGGGACATGGTTGTATGTTCTTTTTCTTGCTATGTGTTATAATCATGTTCAAGTCCAAATAACTTGACACATATACAACCAAAGTGATTGATGGAGAAACTATAATAGAATATAGTATATGTAGTGTGCACAGCTGTTCTGCATATGTTCCACAAACAATGGAGGGTGTTCAATCATTCTAATGATCTTCTTCTGTATTATTCCTATATTCATTGATCACATGGCCAAGGAGATTTGGAATGGATCTGATGTAAGGAGATTTCATTTACCATCAAAAATAGTTTGAGTGACCCCTCAGTTTTCTCCTCTTTCTGTCTTTTGCTGCTTACCTGAATGGCAATATGCAGACATAATAGATATCCTTCCCTAACTAAATGAACATGTCTTGTGATTTCCTACTATTAACTGTACTACTAAGAACATTGACAAGTTTGTTGACTGTATACTAT
>JBBPMT010000926.1:0-10534 GCA_038090455.1 Garcileccinum viscosum | reverse complement strand
TAAAAGTGGTGTATCTCAATAGCCCCTGACCTGGGTCACATGACCTAGTGACATAATTTGTAGCCAGGGGTTTGTACATTATATGTCTCCACCAAAGCTAAGTGAAATTCCCACGAGTAATTGTGGGGCGCTTCGCATCCCAGTTTGGGGTTAGGGATTGGAATGCTTTTTGGAGTCACTGTACATGGCTGAGAAATCACAACCCTATGATAGATTGGATTGCCGGAACAGTCACTATGGATAAGTGCCCACCTAGTTGTGCAGCACTTAAACACCTCACTAGAACACAGACAGAAGTGCATGAAGTCACTTATGCATATCATGTACAAAAAATAAAACAACCAATAGATGTATTAGACACCACAGAAGCTGCCAAACTTATACTGGTAGAATACCACAACTATCTGGACATATTCTCAAAAAAAGCAAGTGAGAGAATGCCTGAAAGAAAACCATGGGACCACATGGTAGACCTCAAACCTGATTTTGTATCAAAGAAAAGTTGCTTAATCAAACTCAGCCCATAAGAGCAGGATGAAGTCAAAGCGTTCATGGACGACCAACTCAATAAAGGGTATATCTGCCCCTTGAAATTGCTGCAAATGTCACCCATCTTCTTCATCTCAAAGAAAGACAGCAAGAAGCGAATGGTTATGGATTATAGATATCTAAATGAGGGAACAGTCAAAAATAATTATCCATTACCTCTAATCTTGCAAATCATAGATAAACTAAAAGGAGCTAAGCCCTTTACAAAAATGGATCTGAGATGGGGATATTGTTACAAACTCCCTCTGTAACCTAACTTTTCTATTTTATTCCCTTCATTTTCTCGATCATGTGACTTGATATTCGTCACATTGTTAGCGACATTGGGAGCTATCAGGATAAACCCTAAAATAGGAGTGCTGAGTAACAACGGCCGGGATGTTGCTAAGGAGGGTTTGCTATAGACCTCTGCAATTGACGATGACTATGAGAAAAGACTCGGAATAAGGGATGATGGAAATCCCGTTCTGTGGAACTCAAACGAGACAATGAGGTCAATCGCCAAGAAGAACTAGACTGGGGGTCTAGAACTTCAAGGGCCTATATTATATACTACGAGTACATGCACACAGACCATGCCTTAAGGGCAGGTACCTGCTATCTATGGCTATATGAGGTAAGTCCATGAGGTAGACATGTGCTAGATAGAAGTAAAGAAACATGGTGTGGCAGAATGGAAGCCAGGGACCATGAGAACTATGAAAGAGGGCCACATACCATGAGGTGTGGCAGATCTATAGATAGATGAAAGTAAGATCAAGATGCAATCGAGATCTATCAAGATACAAGATGCTATCATCGATGAGATCCGTAGCCAAGAAAGATCTGAATGGCTAGGATCGGGAACTCTATAAAAGTGTCAATAGATACAAACAAGGGAATAAATGATAGATCATGTGATGACTGGCATCTATGGTCATGTGACCCGATAAAATACTTGTGGGTGCTAATGCAGGCAGCAATCAGGGAAAGGGGGAAAGCCATATCCAGAACCCTAGATTGGGGTTTAGGTAGGTCATGACAGAGATCGCAACACACATGATCAGTCATGTGACATCACGTGACCTTATCACTTATCTATGACATCATAGTTCTAAACCAACATATGGTAACCTCATTCATGAGAATACTCCCACACTTGTGAGAACACTATAGCCATACATAACATATATTAGTAAGTACCATTGTAATAGTACCAGCTCTACAGTGGTCTGTGCACATCATGTACTAGTATATATACTTGAATACAATGACCAGCAGACCTCAGTCTGTTCTGGTTAGTTTCCCACTAGCCTATACATGCCCATCCTTATAGTTTGTGATTATCAAGGTGACCTAGTCATTAGGCTATTGGTCACTTTCATAAGAATAGACTCTTCCTACTACTTCACCTCACCAGTACTGTTATGTGCTACCACTACCCACTCTACTCGTACCTTGTCATATGTGGCTCCCAGCATTAAGGGATAGTCCCATTCACACTCGATAGCCAGAGTTAAGGCTCTACCTGGATAGCAGGCAGTTGTACCGTTACCACAGTTGAACTGTGACCAACTCTCCACTGCATTCATATGCTCGTCTGGCATTGCTTCTGTTCGCTTTGCTGGAGTAGACCACATTCAAAAGGACCCTTCCAGCCACAGAACAATAAAGATCAATCCCTCAGTGCATATTGGGTCAGCGCAGTGGAGACAACCATGCAAACCACATATCGCAATATCTATGTGTATAAGAGTCACAGCCTAATCAAGCTAAATCAAGAGCTGTAGCCAGGCAATATCCAGTTCCTCCCCTGCCCCCAACAATCATGGAGTTAGTGTGTGACTGCGATGCATATGAGTTTTACTTTTACAGCCCCTCTAGTGCATGGACTTCTTGGATATCTATGGTGATGATTGGCGCATTCTCTGAAACAAGAACTATATTTCCATTTCCTCTGACATCTCACACCACCACCCCTTGACAAAGATTTCGACCCAAATGACATTATAGTATGCAATGTCCCTTATGCCATTGAATTCACCCTTGACTTTCCCCACTGGTTGCAATATGAATTTCTAGAGCATTGCCTCAATAAAGCACCAGTACTTGCTAATGACATGCTAAACTTCTACCAGAGCCAAATTGAGTTCAACTACAATGATGACTGAAGGATACTTGATGGACTCAATGGACTCAGAAATGCCCACCCCCACCATGAGCCACTATCACCTCAGCTCCTCGACAAGCAGCAGGCACTGACTCACTGATCAGCTCGCATCACTCAACAAGCTACTACAACAAAGCATGGATCAGCTGACTGCAGCAAAGCAGAGAAACCAAGAGCTAGAGGCCTGGTTGGACCAAGAGTGCAAGAAGAGAGATGAAAATTCCCCCACCACAAATAGCTTTGATGAACCCAAATCAAAACATGCCAAAGTAGTAAAAGATCCCAGCCTGTTTGACAGGAGCTACAACAAATTTGATGAATGGTAGACCAAAATGCTAGTCTTCAGAGAAACCAATCTGTCAGTATTCAGCGAACAAAGACTAGATGGACAGAAAGACTGGAATCTTGCAGTTTTCTTTCGAATTAGTATTGAGTTTGGTGAAAAAGACAAAAATGGTGCAGGCACTTGAGCTCAAACTGAGATAAAGAAGAGACATGACAACAACATGCCCTGGCTAATGCTAGCCCAAATAGAGAAATTACTAAATGACCAATTCTGAATTGGAAACAAAAAAAAGATTGCCACCTGGTAACTTATAGCTCACAAACAAGGTCAAAATGAAAGGACCCAAGTATTTCTCACACAATGGTTAGCCCTCTATGACCAAGCACAAGTAGAGGAAGGCATGGGAGTCATGCTCTTCGAGCAGTTGGTCCGACAAGACATAGTCTGACATATGTTTATGCAGCAAGAAAGGCCCGCTGGCCTTCATGACTTTATTGGCATGGTACAAAAATATGCCAACACAATTGAATCATTCGAATCTTGGTTCCAAGTGAACCAATCAAGGCGTAATCCCAATGCTATGGAAATTGATTACGCAACCTCTGACAATTGGAAAGACATCAGCTGGTCAACCTGAGGCTGCTACAACTATGGCAAAGAAGGCCATCTAGCGAGAGACTGCAAGACCAAAAGCACAGCCTGAATGAGTGTGGATTCTGATGAGGCAGGCATCGAAAAGAGTGCTTGCAATTTAAATCAAAGAAAGTATGTACCACAGAAGGAACTGCATCAACAAACCAATACACTATACCCTCCTCTCCACTCACAACTCTCTCAAACCCCAGACCAGCAGGGCAACCAAACTAGCAAGCCACAATACATGGAATGGACTTTGACGCTGCCCAAGCGTACTTCAAGGACCTTGAGGCACACCAGGGAAAAGAGTAGAGTCATCTACATCAGGTAGTAGCATGACTAATACAGACTCCATTTTCATTCCTTTCTTAGATAGTTCTTTTTTCAATCTAGTTCCATCTTGATCAAGGGTGCAACACCAAGATAGTGCTCACCTGTTTTCATTACCTACCTCAAATAGTTTCATTAGTTTAGACAATAATACAAACATATCTTCAGCACGTGAAATTGTGCCCCTTGCTGGCCAGAAAACCCAATCCAACATAGATAGCTCATCCTATTCCGCCATCTTTTCCTCATGTATTTCATCTCTGGTATCTTGATGTGGTAGCCTACCAGATACCTTAACTGAAGTGGCAAACTCTGAAAAGGAGTGTGGTCACCAGGAAGTGACACTTAATTCCGCTTATACAAAAAATAAAAATAGCTTGTCTCCAAACCTGACAGAGAAACATGTGAGAACCTTGAAGCCACTCTGCAAGCTATTTGTAAAAATCAATATAATTACAAAAACAACAAAAACAGAATGCCAAGCCTTATTAGACAGTGGCACCACTGGTATATTTATTGATCAAACATGGGCAAAGGAAAATAGAATCCCAATGCAACCCCTCGATATGGTGATACTAGTCTATAATGTAGATGGATCAATTAACTCAGCAGGCAGAATAGCCTACATTGCCTCGCTCATCATAGACTATCAGGGATACTATGAGAAAGTAAATGCAGATGTCACAAATCTAGGAAAGAATCAATTAATTCTCGGATACATGTGGCTCAGAAACCACAATCCCACGATAGATTGGATCACAGGAATGGTTACTATGGATAAGTGCCCACCTAGTTGTGCAGCACTCAAATACATCACACATACACAAGCAGAAGCGCATGAAGCCACTTATGCATATCACATACAAAAAATAGAACAACTAATAGATGTATCAGATGCGAAAGAAGCTGCTAAGCTCGTACCAGTGGAATACCACAATTATCTGGACATATTCTCCAAAAAGGCAAGTGAAAGAATGCCTGAAAGAAAATCATGGGACCACGTGGTAGATCTCAAACCTGATTTCATACCAAAAAAGGGGTGTCTAATCAAACTCAGCCCCCAAGAGCAAGATGAAGTCAAAGCATTCATAGATGATCAGCTTAGTAAGGGATACATCCACCCCTCAAATTGCTTCAAACCTCCCCTGTTTTCTTCATACCAAAGAAGGATGGAAAGAAGCGAATGGTCATGGACTATAGATACTTAAATGAAGAGATGGTCAAAAATAACTATCCATTACCTTTAATCTCGCAAATCATAGACAAACTAAAAGGAGCCAAGCTCTTTGCCAAGATGGATCTGCGATGGAGATATAACAATATCTGCATCAAAGAAGGTGATGAATGGAAAGAAGCCTTTGTCTGCCACCTTGGGGCTTATGAACCTCTCGTCATGTATTTCGGCATGTGTAATAGTCCAGCAATGTTCCAACAAATGATGAATGAAATCTTTGCTGATATGGATGACATTATTATTATATACCTCAATGATCTCCTCATCTTCTCAAAAGACAATAATAGAAAGAAACATATTGAACTAGTATGTAGAGTTTTAGAAAAACTCTGGAACAACGATTTGTTCATCAAATCCGAGAAATGTTTCTTTGGAGTCACTAAGGTAGACATGCTGGGCATGGATGTATCAGAACATGGCATGTCCATGAATCACGAAAAAGTGAAGGGAGTACAAGATTGGCCTGTTCCCACTACATTGAAAGGCATGAGAAGCTTCCTCAGATTAGCTAACTTCTACTGCCATTTCATTGCCAATTATAGTCTTATTGCATGACCCTTACACGACCTAACAAAGAAAGATCAACCCTGGGTCTGGGGAAAAGACCAACAAACAGCATTTGAGATGCTTAAGAATACATTCATCTCAGCCCTGGTACTGGCATACCCAGATGATACAACCCCATATAGAGTTGAATGTGATGCCTAGTGTTTTAAAGTCTGGTCCAGTCCAGTTTTTTTGCCCAAATTTGGAAAGACTGGACCATAACCAGTCCTGGAAATTTCCTGATATGGAAAAAACTGGACCAAAACCGATGAAAACCAATAAAATTGGTCTTTATTGGTCTTTTGGTCGGTTATAACCAGTCTGTAACCGATCGGACCATACCTAAAAGATACTAAAGATTCTCAGCTTTCGCTCCATATTTTTTTAATGTAAATCCGTTCACACGCGATTGAGATATGATCAAAATAAGATTAGATGATCAACTGGGTAAAAGTAGATAGAAATATTGATCTCGGAATAATCAGGACATGGGAGCCGCGCTTAGCGGTGGCTGTACCGGATGTAGTACACGGTAATAGCGTTCATCTGAGCCACGGATCCCATTAATCGGCCCATACGTGGCTGAGATATGGCCAATCTTGAGTTTTCCCTCCTTCCAACTTAGATTCATTTGTATAAATTTGAATAAATTAGCTAAATTCTTGTAAATATTTGGTGAAATGGGGGATATATAGGGCATCTAGAGGCATACATAGGGGGTACTTAAAAGACCGGTTTGAACTGGTTTAAACTGGTTTTTCTGAAATCTCAAAACCAAAAAGACCAAACTGAGACCGGAAAAAAGTGGTCTAGGACCGGACCTTTGGTCTTGGTCTTGGGTGGTTTAGTTTCGGTCCAGTCCCAGTTTTTGGGTGGTCTTAAGACTGGACCTTAAAACACTAGTGACACCTCAGACTTTGCAGTCAGCACAATACTATCAACTAAAATAGATGACAAATGGCACCCTGTATCCTACATGTCACATAGCATGACCCCCGAACAGTGCAACTACACCATAGCTGACAAAGAGATGCTTGCAATCATCCTCGCACTGGAACAATGGAGACACCATCTAGAGGGTGCATATCACCAGTTCAAGATATGGACCAATCATAAAAACCTCCAATGGTTTATGAAAGCACAAGATCTCAATAGGTGCCAAGCTCAATGGGCCATGTATTTATCAAGATTCGATTACATACTGGTTAACAAACCTGGTACTTCCATGGGAAAAGCAGATCCACTCTCTAGAAGAGAGCATTACATGATCAGGATTGAAAATGACAACAAAAACCAAATCATTATCCCTGATCATCATGTGCAGGTGATGCTTGATATAGCCCTTTTCAATAAAATCAAGGAGGAACAAACCAAATATAGCAATCCCAACAGATCTAAAGATCACAACAGAATATGGTACTACAATGACAAGATATGGGTTTCCATGAATCTCTGAAAAACTATGATCACAATATTTCATGACCACTCTTTTTTTGGACACAAAGGTGTGGAAAGGACAAGAGAATTCATATTGCGATACTATAGCTGGCCAGTGTTACGACCCTCGTTAAACTTCCTTTCTTTTTCACAACCGATAGATACTTCCTTGGTCATGTGACTTGATATTCGTCACATGACATATCACGTGACATCACGTGACATAGCTTACATAGATAGATACGTCATAGGTCTAGACCATGACATCATAGCACATGCCTTACGCATGTATGAGAACTCTCTTACACCCGTGAGACCAATATAGCCACTTATAGTATACATTACCAATATGCTTTGTAATAGTGCCGGCCCTCATGTGGTCCGTGCACCAATAGCTACAGTATATATAGTATGAATGCAACACCAGCAGACTTCAGTCTGTTCTGGTTAGTTCCCCGCTAGCCTATACGGAGTCCCCTTTTGTCTGAACTTGTCGAAGTACCATAGCTTGCGCTATCGGTTGCTTTCATAAGAACAGACTCTCTTCGCTATCCTATTTCGACACCAGTCTAGTGTCACCCCTACCCACCTACCTCTCTTCATCGCTCATATAGTCGGACCCCAGACTCAAGGGGATATAGTCAATTGCCAGACTTAAGGCACTAGCTGGACAGCAGCCGGTTGTTCCGTGACCACAGAAGGAATACAACCTTCTCTAAACTGTATACATACGCTGGTCCAGCGTCGCTTCGGTTCGCATTGACGGGGTAGATCATATTCGAGTGAATCCTTCCGTCCGCCGAAAAATCGGATAATTCCCTTGGTGCAAAGTGGGTCAGTGCACCAGAGACAACTGGGCAAACACCGCATCGCAATCTCTACGGTTCTAAGATTCGCAGCCTCGGCGAGCTAAATCGTCAGCCGTAGCCAGGCAGAACCCGGTTCCCCCCCACTTCATATCTGACAATCGTGGAGTTACTGTGCGACCACGACGCATAGGAGTTTTTCTTTCAGCATATGGACTTTTCAGACCTTTACGGAAACGACTGGCGAGCACTCCGTAACCGAAACTACATCGCAATATCCACCGAAATCTCAGAACGCCTCCCAATCGACGAGGACTTTGACCCTAACGACACAATAGTCAGAGATGCACCCTACCACATCGACTTCACACCAGACTTCCCCATCTGGTTACAGCACGAATTCCTCCAGCACCACCTCGATCAAACCCCCATCCTCCTCAACAACACCCTCGACTTCTACCAGTCGTCAATCGAATTCACATATATAGACCATGTCAGGACTCTTCGACAACCCTCCCTCGCCCCTGGACTGCCTGTCCAGCAGCCTCAGCAACACTCCCACAGTGACGGCATCCCGCACCCATCACCGCAACTCTCGGAGCGATCCCGGTGCCCTACTTGCCGATCAAATCGCATTGCTAACCGAGCGAATGTCACAAATGATGCTCCGTCTAGAACAATCGGAGCAGGAGAATTGCGAATTACGGGACCGGTTAGATCAAGACCGAGAGGACCAAGGGAGAGCCCACGAAATAGAGGACCCACTCGGCAGACAAGGCAAACGCGCTGAGGTTGTTAAAGACCCCGGCCTATTCGACGGCACATATGGAAAATTCGATGAGTGGTGGACCAAGATGCTCATCTTCTGCGAGACAAACCTGGACCAATTCGGCGAACATAAGCTGAATGGTGAAAAGAACTGGAACCTGGCAGTATTCTCCAGGATCGGAACAGAATCAGACAAGAACAAGAACGGTGCAGGAGCTTGGGCTAGAACCGAGCTAAAGAAGCGCCGTGACGCCAGCGTCCCCTGGTTACCATGGAGAGAACTGGAGAAACTCTTATCCAGCCGGTTCAAGATCGGGAACGAAAAAGACATCGCCATCAAGAAATTGATGAATTGAAAGCAGTACAGGAACGAGAGGACACAAGTATTCCTGACGCAATGGCTGGCACTCTACGATCAAGCGGAGTGTACCGAAAAGATGGGCATAGTTTTGTTGGAACAGGGCGTCCGACAAGACATCATCAAGCATATGTATATGCAAAAGGAACACCCTGCCTCCTTGTATGAATTTGTCATGAAAGTACAAGACTACGCCAATGCCATAGAAGCTTTCGAGTCAAGATTCGATGGATCTCGATCCCGATCCACCAGGGACCCAAATGCGATGGATGTAGATGCAATAAACACCTCCGACAACTGAGAAGACATAGGCCGATCTTCTCGGGGCTGCTACAATTGTGGCAAAGAAGGCCACATGGCACGAGACTGCAAGGCCAAAAGCACAGCCTGTGCAGAGTGCGGATTTAGAAGGGGAGGGCACCACAAAGAGTGCTCAAAATATAAGGCGAAGAATGTTTGAAGAGCAGAGGGACCTGCTTCATCAAACCAAGATACCAAACAACGCCAACCACTCGCCACCCTCTCACGTCCGGCACAAACAAACGGCCAGTTGAACTGGCAAGGCGCCATAAGAGGAATGGACTTAGAGGCCGCTAGGGCCTATTTTAGAGATCTTGAATCGACCCAGGGAAAAGAGTAAGCTTGGACACATCGGGTAGTGTACCAAGCATTACGGACCCTAATTATGTACATAGTTCTTCTACTTCCTTTTTCTCTTTAGTTCCGACTCGATCGAGGGTGCGACGCCAAGATAGTGCTCACCCGTTTTCCTTATCTACTTCAAACTCTTTTTCTCATCTCGATAGCAACTATAATTTAGATAGCAATTCCGATACTTCTTCCATATTTAGCTTTGAATCTACCGAAATGGGGATCTCCGAAAAGGAGCCTGGTCACCGGGAAGTGACGCTTAATTCCATTTGTACAAAAAATAAAAATAGTTCCCCCTCGAACCCGAACGAGCGAAAAGTGCGCACCATCAAGCCACTTCGAGAACTATTCGTAAAAATAGACATAATAACAAAAACAACAAAAACAGCCGTAAACGCCCTACTAGATAGCGGCGCAACTGGCATCTTTATAGATACCACATGGGCAAAAAGGGAAAGAATCCCACTGCAAACTCTAGAACAAGTGGTACCAGTCTATAATGTAGATGGAACCATCAACTCCACTGGCGGAATAGCATACACAGCCAATCTTATAATAGACTAGTGTTTTAAGGTCCGGTTTTAAGACCGCCCAAAAACCGGGACCGGACCGAAACCGAACCGCCCAAGACTGAGACCGAAGGTCCGGTCCTAGACCGCTTTTTTCCGGTCTCGGTTCAGTCTTTTTGGTTTCGAGATTTCAGAAAAACCGGTTTAAACCGGTTCAAACCGGTCTTTTAAGTACCCCCTATGTATGCCTCCAGATGCCCTATATATCCCCCATT